>PVHY01003163.1:0-112483 GCA_004024945.1 Uropsilus gracilis | reverse complement strand
CAACATGATTGATTGATTTTTTCCCAAATTATTTAAAAAGCAATTTTAATGCAGAAGCATGTGGAAGAGAATATTTAAAATGAAGATCTTTTCTATTAAATAATTTATTTATATGTAATTTCACATCTTTGTAATCCCTGAGGTTCACCCATCACCTTCCCTCCCTGACTGTTCCCACCCCCTCCCGCCCCCCACCTCTGAGTTGTGTACTTCAGTTTGGTTGTTAGCTTGTTTTGACTTTTCTTTATGGCTTTTTGTTTATTTTTCCTCTGTCCCATATATTAGTGAAAACATTTGGTTTCTGTCTTTTTCTACTGACTTGTTTCTTCTAAATACAGCCATGCTATCATAATATCGTCAAATTTGTTGTTTTTAATTGATGAGTAATATTCCGTTGTGCATATATACCACATCTTTTTCATTCAGTCATCTGTTTTGGGACATTTAGGTTGTTTCCATGTCCTTGCAATGATAAATAGTGCTGCAGTAAACATCTGAGCACAGGTGTCCCTTTGTACAAGCATTGAGGTCTCCTTTGGGTAGATTCCCAGAAGAGCAGTTGCTTGGTCAAATGGTAGTTCCATTTTCATTAGTTTGAGGGTCCTCCACACAACTTTCCATAGTGGTTAAAATGAACATCTTGTATGAGTGTATCAGTAGTAACTATCAACTAATAATTTGATATATTTAATGATAGCATAATTTGCTACCTATTTCCTTACTTACCTATATTTAGTAGTTTTTATAAAAACAGGATAATTCTCAACACATTGTAAGATTCTAGAAATAATGGATAAAATATAAAATTTTTTAAAGAATTTTGTTCTTTTCAAATTGTTCTACAGAAATAGCAATCCTGCATTATTTTTGTGGACAAAGTATGGATGGATGGATACCTACTTCCCTACCCATTTGGAATGTGAAAAACTTATCCCTAGCTTTTCTCATCTGTATCACTTCTGGTAGTCACTGACAAAAAGAAAATTTTTTTTTTACAGGTAATCAGACTTTTGATGTAAGTTCTTTGCTTTCCTTTTGCTACCTCATCTGCTAGCCTCAACTGTTTCTAAGCTGTACCCAGAAACCTACTGTTGCTCTACTAGTCTTGAATTATTTTCCTCACTGCATGCTTCTCACCTTGGGTAGTCAGCATTGCTGCCACCTCTTCCAAACTGGTGAATCCAGCTGTTGTGGGTTGTTGACTTCATTGTTGCCTTTCTCTAGCTGTGACTAGTCTTTGAAGCTCCACCATGATTGCTTACCAGCTAAAAGAGTAATACTTTCATCATCTTTCTTAATACATCATCTTCATCCAACTCATTACTTCCATAGCTTCGTTTAGATACCCAATAACATGTATCTTATTTCTACCACAGCCTTTTCCTTCCTAGATGGTTAGGGTATTCTGGGTTTGGGGGATGTTCAAAGGAAACTAATGGGGGTGAGGCCAGGAGTGGTTAAGTTTCACCCTCCTGGCCTTCCTTCTTGTACTGTCTTTTCTAAAATCTGTTGCTCTTCCTGGTACAACATGTCAGATTTCATATTTATAGTAATTTACTTTTTGGGCCTTTATTTTCTTCCTTATGTTGATCCTCATCTGCCTTTCTCCTCTGCTCACAGATACTTCCATTTATGCCCAATAGTTAACAAGACTGTAATTATCTTCTTCCTTTTCTCCTCTTCCTCCTCCTCCTCTTCCTCATCTTCCTCTTCCTCCTCTTCCTCTTCTTCCTCCTTCTTTTCTTCTTCCTCTTCCTCCTCTTCTTCTTTCTCTTCTTCCTCCTCTTCCTCTTCTTCCTCCTCCTTCCCTGCCTCCCTCCCTTTACCCTCCCCATTGTTTACAGTGTTTGCAGTGTTTACAACACTGCATATAGTTTAGAGGTATAGGATCTCCCCCTCAGGTGTTGTTACCACATCACATCCACCAACAAAACACCAATAGTCCATCACTAAATATGAGAATAGCAGCATTTATAATAAGTGTTTAAACTATTTTAGTTGTAACACAGAGTTAAACTTAAATTGTATTATATTCTCTGCCCCTCTATAAGATGCTCTCAAAATTGTGCTTTTTCTCACATAATTAGTTAGCATGTAATGTTGTTGGCAGAAAAAAACTTAAAATTCATCTTTATACATTATAATTACTCTATGTGAATGTCCAATTTATTGAAATTTGCATTTAAATGAAATTTGTAATACAATGTATTTTCAACTTAAATTACATCTTATAGATGTAGTGGAAAGAAAGGAATGGCAGTCCCATTAACAAATATCTCAGGGATTGAAAACATTCTATATCTGTGCTGTTCAATATGGTAGCCATATGGGCCTATTTACATTTAAATTAATTAAAATGAAGTAAAATAAAAAAATTATTTTACAATAGCACATCTTACTCAATAGAGTATATGACTGATGGCTATCTTATTGAATAGAGCGATGTAGAAATTTGCATAATTATAGAAAATTCTGTGTTATTATAAAATGAATTTGTTGAAATAGTAGAAAAGGTTATTTTCTGTATTAGTGTTATTTTTGTAACTTCTTTTCCATGATTATAAGTTTTAGAGAGTAGGGTTTAGATCTGACCAGTACTAGATTTAGATCTGGTCCATAGTAGATGCTAAATAGATAGATACAAATATATTTATTGAAACCCCAGTGCCCAGTAGAGAAGACAATCACAGTTTAAATAACACAGGGCCACCATCATACATTTTATATTATATATAGTAGTTTCATGTAAATGCTCTCATTTAAATTTGAAAACATTTCCACAAAGTTGGTAAGAATTAATACTCCCATTTTTAGAGTTGAGAAGTCTGAAATTTAGAAAAGGACTTTTCCAGATTACAACAGTTATAATATTAATAGAGAATTTCATGGATGATGAATATTCAATATTTAAGAGCTAATTGATGTTTACTATTTAATTGATAGTTAATATTTTAGCTAAAAACTAATGTTTATTGACATTTCAACGAATTATATAATTTAATTATTGTGAACCTTTGATTAGACACTACTTTAGGATTTTACCATTTTACAGATGAGGAAATTAAACTCTGAGGCACTTCGGCAATTTCATGAAAAGACTGATATTTGAGCTTAGGAAGCCTGTTATGCTTGTATTTTAGCTTAGATTCGCACTCTGCATTTCTGTCTGCCCTAGCTCTCTTTGGCCTTTGAAATCTAAAACTCAGTGTGGTTATGCTTGGTATCTTGATGATCTCAATTCAACTCTTTTGTAAAAGAAGAAAATTTAACAACTAGCATATATATCAAGTAGTCCAGTACATTATATTGGAGGTAACTAGATGCTGATGACAAACTGGTGTTGGTGTGACAACTGAAGCTGTTTATCAAAGAAACAAGAGCTCTATGCCTCCACAGAATCAGTCTTGCTTTTGTTTACAGCTGAAAACAATTAGGATACAATCGGCTACAATCAAGTTAACTGACAATGTGTTGTCAATCAGAGATCTAGAAATTGTAAAATTAAGATAGTCTCATTTCATTTTGATAAGGAACAAAGCTCCAATCAAAATAGGTATTTATATAATTTTTAGGCCAACATTTTGGAGGTTTGTTATTTCATTCCAACTCTGATAAATGTAAAAGTAACTTCTGAGGTTCCTTAAAGTATTGTTAGGTTTGTGTAATGGCTATATGTAAGACAGATAGTAGGATTTTGTAACATATTGTGTATGTGTATTGTGTGTGTGTGTATGTGCATGCAAGTTTATGTGTAATGCATATTGCTACAAGAAAAATAAATTTCAGAAACAAGAGATTATGAGTCTGTGGGTATATGTATGTACTGGCTGGATTCTCACTCACAAAGTCAGGACTTCAGTTCAAATTGGTATCTACTTATGTAACGGATTTTCAAGGGTTAAGCTGTTCTTTGCCATGGGTGGAATCTGGAGTTAGACTGATGTCATTTAGATGCTACTCTTTTATTTTATCTCTGAAATCTACCACCCTCTTTTACATTTCTTCCAAGGGTTTCTGTTCTTAAGGCTATATACCTATCCTTAACCATCGTGACTCAGATGGTTCATATTTTCTATAATTACAGTAGAATTCCTTCCTTCCTAATAGTTACAGCAAAAGACCCATGAAAGATTTGTATTTTCTGATTTGGTTGTCAAATCAATTCTGGATCAGTCATACCAAATAGAGGGTGGGCAATGTAAATGACCAGGCTCAGTCATTCACCTCTTAAAAGAGAGTTGGAGGCCACTCCATACAAACATTGGTCATGAGTAGGGAACTTGTGTTTCTTAAAAAACAATGGGTTTCTGGTTGCAAGTATGTAATCAGTGTATGTGTGTTAAGACCAAGTCTTACTCAGTACCCATTAATGACATTAAAGAGTCCAAGTTGAAATACTACTTACAACATTATAAATCTTATCTTTCAATAGCTGATGCATAACTGCGTTGCTGCTGAGAAGCACTAGAGAAAGTCTAAATATCTTTATGGATGCACAATACTAGCAAATACTAAGAAATTATCATTCATATTTGTCCACTAGTTACTTAAACTATAATAAAGTATTTTTATTAAGGAAAAAAATCAATATTCTGTTAGGTCTAGAGATACAAGAGATTTCAGCAAATATTTATTGACTTCTAATGAAAATATAAGCAAAGTGCTAATTTCTCTTTTATTTCCTGTCCATAAATATAATACTTTAGGTGTTTTCTAATTCTAGAAATATAACTAGACAAGTCATTACTAGCTAATAA
Organism: Uropsilus gracilis; assembly: GCA_004024945.1. Taxonomy (NCBI): domain Eukaryota; kingdom Metazoa; phylum Chordata; class Mammalia; order Eulipotyphla; family Talpidae; genus Uropsilus; species Uropsilus gracilis. The sequence goes on along the minus strand of PVHY01003163.1, from coordinate 107,726 downwards.
ATTTGTCTTATTTTGTTTGACTCCCATGATCTTTTAGCTATTAAGCTTACTAAAATAAAAACTCCTTTTCAAATAAGAAATTAATTTTTTGTGGACATAATCCTTTTCATTTTAATAATAATCTATAGCAAAGATGACTGATGATGATATAGAAGTCTAATATTATTTGAATCTCTGCAAAATAAGGAATTCCTTTTTTCAGCATTTTTCAAGCTAAATCCTACAAAATATGATAATTATGCTTGCAGTGTGAATTTTGATGTGATTGTAAGAGCTACTGAAGCTTTACTCTGTATCATACTTCTTTCAAATGGCAATCATAAAACCTTGAGAGATTTCAATATCGTTTCCTACCTTGGAAATCAGTAGCATCCAGAACTGTGGCTATGGAAACAATATTATGATTTAGGCTACTGAATTGGCATAAAGTAATGCTCACTTCCTTAAAATATACAACTTGTTATTAAAGAAAATAAGGGAGAGTTTCAGAGTTATAGTCCTATAGGATTCTATGTTGAATAATTTCTTTATAACTCTCCCTATTAGAAGATTAGAAGATTATACGACTGTGACATTTTGCTTTCCTTTCTATAAGTTTCAAGTGTGGTTCTCTGCAAATTATCCTGTGAGATAAAATTGCTAGCATATAATTTTTGTTATCCTGACTGGTAAATGAGCACATGAAGCAGAGGTATCTTCCAAAGGTGGGATATTTTCTCTGAGGCAGTAGAACATGGAAGCATGGCATGAGTATTTTATTTACACAGGCATCTCCAAAGGGTGACAAAAGCATCCTTTCTACCTTGAGCATTTATCACACATGTACATAGAAATTTCCAAACTGGCAGCTCAGGGTCTTCCAGTTCCTCATGTGGGCAGTGCTCTGTAATAACTTCTTGGTTCCTGCTCTGCTTACTTCCAGCTGTTCTATTTATTGTTTATGAACTGATTTCATCACTAACATTTTGAATAAGATACATATATATATAGTATATATATATTTTTGAGACCATGTCTCACTATTTTCTTGGTGGTAGTTGCATCCAGTTATTTTTTTTAGAGACTAGGTCTTGCTCTTGTTGCCTGGGGTAGATCTCAAACCCGTGGACTCAAGTGATTCCTAGCCTCAGCTTCCCAAATCTCTGGGGTTACAGGAGCACTCACTATGCCTGACTTGAACAATGTTTTACTTTTAGCTATCATTGACTTTTGATAGCAGTTTGTGTGTATGTGTATGTCTCTTAAGACCAAATTCAAGTCAATGCCCATCAGTGTCTAATAGCACAACTGCTTTCTGGTTTCATTTTTTTCATTACCTTGTGTCTGCCACTAGAATTATCCTTCAGGTAACCAACAGTTTTTGAAATTAATGAACAACCTTTTGGTATTACCTACTTTCATCTTAAGGCTGAAGCTAGTCAGAGGTAGAGATCAAGGGCAAAATCTACAGATACCAAACTAGTTTAGAGATGAGGGAACCAGAGCTAATAAGACATGAAGAGACAGCACAAGGAGAGAAAGTTTGAATCATATACCATACTTTGCAGTCAGAGAGGTATTGCTTCTGTGAGGACTCCGTGAGATGTGGGCAGAATCTGAAAGGATAGTTCAATTAGTAAATTGTGTTGTTTACTAAGCCAGGGCCAGGGATTAGCAGAATAAATGTGATAGGGATCCGATTGGAGAGCTGTCTCTGGCCATCAGAACAGTGACGAACTTGCTCAGAAAGCTGGTGGATGGTGTTGGAACTAGGACTTCATCTCAACTGATAAATCTGCACTGAACCCACAGTGGTGCAGCCCTCTCTGCCTTCACTTTTCAAGAGGACTATTCATAGGTGTTCTTTGACAGCTGTGATAATTCAGGCAGCAACTGGTGTTTTCAGTTAGCTAGAAAGCAACTAATATTTTTCTTTTCTGTTTTCAAGAGTATTATGAAAGACTTTATCAATGCTGTGCTGAACCCTAGATAAACCGTGCTTCACGCCTCCCTAATCTACCCAATTTACTTGCTGGTCAGAATGGCTTTTACTTAGGGAATTGGTGTTTATTTCTAGTGATCAATTTTATACTGCAGAGTTTTTCATGAAATGCTGAGATGGTATTGGTTCTACCTTTTATGTCTGGTACCCCTCTCACTTTCATAACTTGTCAAAGATTATGAAGCTTGTCTGATTCTTTAATTCTGTACTGGCCATGAATATAGAGTGTCTAGCCAGGACATTTAGGGTAATAATAGTCAGTTGATGTTTCTTATGATTTATTTGTTCATTGGGATTCTAGTGAGTCTTATATCCTTCATCTTTGTTCTAAAGGAAAAAAGGCTGGAAAAGAGGACTAAGTCTGTTTTTCAACTTTTATTTTCAAGTGTGAAATCATTTGGGCTTTAGTCTTCTAGAGACCAATCTTGTATTTCTGAATTGAACCCTTGGAGATAACTATTAAGGAATGACTAAGAGTCTGTCATGTGTCTTTTTGCCAGATTCCCAGCACATTTCCAGCAGATTTCCCTTTAAAAATATTTTGAGATAGTACTACCTGTTACATAAAGTTTTATTATGGACATAATTATATACTTTCAAGGCCGGGCACGGTGGCTCGTACCTGTAAGCTTCAGCCTATGAAGTGGCTGGGACTAGGGATCGCGATTTGAATCCCTCCTGGGATCCGTAGCGAGACCTAGTTCCAAAAAAACACCTGGGTGTGGTGGTGCGCGCCTGTAATCCCAGCTACCTGGGAAGATGAGGCTGGGAATTGCTTGAATCTGTGGTACCCCGGGCAACAAGAGCCTGGAGTTCCACGGGCAAAAAAAGCAAGACCTAGTCTCAAAAAAAAAGAAAAAAAATTATATACTTTCAATTTAGTCATATGTTTTATGGTTGATTCCCAAAGTTGCTCTTAGCCATATGAATTATTCACTTTTATGTATGAAATACCTTCCTCCTATCTGATATGTAGTAGGAATTTGATAAAGTTTGTTGAATGAGAGAATGTATTGAATGTTCTGTGAACCCAAGATTGAGTTTTCTTTTGCACTCAAATTATAACACATGCTTGCCTTATTCATAACTGTAGACTCAGAACTAACCACAATGAGAGGTACCTTGTAGGTATTTAGTAAACATGTATTAAATTAAAGTAAATGAGTAATAGTATAGGATTCTTAGAGCATGTGACCGCTAACAACACACGTGGTTTCAGTGTAGGGCATTTGCAACAAGATTTAGGTGTATTCACACCCATGTCATTATACCTCAGGGTCTTCTTCTATTGAATTAATACTTGTCCAAGTAAATTCCTCCTATCATCTTCCTACAAGAAGTGGTTGCTCAAAGAAAGTTCCTTGGTCTTGGGAACAGAATGCAAGAGCTGGGAAGTTCATACAGCATCATTATGCCATTGATCACTAATAGTGAGTTTGTCATGTCCTTAATTTTTGTCCTGAAGGGAAAATGGCTGGAGGAGAGGACTAAATCTGTTTTTCAACTTTTATTTTCAAGTGTGAAATGATTTGGTCACTTGGGAACAGTGCCTCTCTTAGAAGTCAATCAAATTTTGGACCCCTTCAAGGCAATATGACATAGAAAGATTTAAGAGAAAATCCTGTCTTCAGCATTGCAAGGCCTGTTTCAGGCCTAGTTCTTTGGGAAATTTTAAATAGCGTGTAAGCCTCAGTTTTCATCTATTAGTAGTAGAGATCAATAATACTTGCCTCATTGACTTGTTAAGGTAAATGAAAGAAAGCACTGAATAGCTGTCAGTATCCATTCCTTTTAACATAAGCTTAGCATTCTACCTTATCCTATATAATGGTTGTTTTCCAAAAACTTGCATATGTGCACATAATCAATTTTTTGTAAATTGTAATTGAATTGTTATAAAATTTTTTCTTATAAAGGAATCATGCTGTGACTTTCTGAAATGGGTTTAGGATGCCCTTAGTTTGCCTTAAAATTTGGATATACTTGATTTTGCTGCATAAATTCTCTGTGTTTTCATGAACAAATAATCATTTTACACTTGTGCTCACTTTATTTTGAAATAAGTATGGCTTTTTCTGTATCCTACTGTGTCTAGTCCCTAGGCCTGATGGTTGTACATATTAAAACAAATCCATACATCTGAGTGGTACATCAGCATGGGCTTGTGCCCAACTCTAGTCTCCACCAACTATGCGGCATTTGGAATCGTTTACTTTGTTGTACTTAGTTTTCTAGTGGGCAAAATGGACATAAAAATGTATCTACCTCATGTTTTTATTTTTGGAAGACCCATCTGTAGGTGTCTTTCCTATGGTAGGTAGTAAGAAATGAAGTAAATACCAAACTCTATCCTGGAACTTGTGCACATTATAAAGGCAGAGCTAGCAGACACCTCGTTTATTTTTCAGTGCCCTCAGAACACCATCCACAAAGCAGTTGTTTAAAATGGGGTCTCTCCATAGTGTTTTTGAGCTTCTCCATTGTATATTTAATTCTATTGCTCTTCCTAAGTGCTTTCAATGCACTTAGATGGCTTCACAGTTGAATTTTTCTCTCATCTGTTGTGGAATTCACTAAAGATAGTGTATAACTATAAATAAGCTCCCATGCAATTGTTACCATGACAACCACCAGTTTTCAAAAGGGGAGAGTGGGGCTCAAAAGGATGGTCTCAACTTCACAACAGCCCTATATGGTCCCTTTCAAATTAGGCAGCTCAGAGCTGTGGTTTGCCACAGTCATTCATTACTCTCCACAGAGTGTCCATCATGTACTTCAATTTGATACAATTCATTTCTGACTTTTACACATTCTTTGAAAGCACTGTACTATGTCTGGGGGGGATAAAGATGACTTAAATGAAGTCCTTCCACCAATGTGTGGTGGGATCTTCCTAATGATTGTATTTCTTGGGTCATTTATCTTGATACCAGCACCTTAACGGCTCCCAAGTAGGTATAAAATTTATCCCTTGCCTGATTTTTAGCTTCATTTCTCGCTATTCCATGGCAGCAAATGAAAACCAAAAACAAAAGAACAGCAAAAATTCTCAAACCTCATATATTAAAAAGTATATGTTACAGCAAGTGTTGCTTGGCTTAGTATCAACAAAGATGTTCATGATTTGGTTTTCTTCTTTGGATTAATGTGACTGGTGAGTTGTGAAGTCAGGTGTTTGGTGAAAGGTCTTGGGTGGGCATTGGTGTTATAAACAGCTGAAAACAACTGATTGAATTTGATTATAAATAGAAGGTAGTTGAGACCATTTGTTAAGGCAGGAATTAAAGGAATAACCCTTGTGCTTTATTTTTGACACATTGTTTACATGCAGCATTAGAACAAAAGTGTCTAGTGCAAGATTGGATATTTCTGTTTAGATTTTAGGAACAAGTCAGAAGTAGAGATTTTGGTTAGAAAATCATCAAAATCTAGATGAAAATCTAAGGCAATGGTGTGAATGAAACTGCTCAAGGGGAGTTAAGACTTAGACATGTACAAGGAGATATCAGAGAAGGAGACTTAGGTGGGTCCTTCAGAGAGATAATTAAAGAGCCCAAGTCAGGTACAGAGACTGACCTTGAGTAGGAGGAGTTGCTATCCCTTTGAGCCAGGAGGGAAGGAGTGGAATTTCCTGAGAGTGAGGATGGATACCGTCTTTTCTCCCACATGAGGAAAGTAGGAGTTAAGGTATTGTTGGAGAGTGAAGAATGTGGGAGGCACAACCTTGATTAAGAATAGAGTTGGAAGTTCAGCAGGTAAATACTTAGGGAAGGGGGAAATGACACACTGGATTAAAGCAGCTAAGGTTGGGAAATTTATCTCTAAGTGAAGTCTGTCAATTGATGGAATTTCTATCATGGGAATTTAATATTTTGGTAGTGGGAATGAAAGGAATAAGGAGAGGACTTCTGTTACTTTACCTCTTGCTTCATCCCAACCTTTTCTGCTCTTGAACTTGTTTGGTATGCAGGAAGCTGTTTCTGCAGGTAATCTTGGCTTCCTTCCTAACATTTCTCATACCTGGCCTTCTCAATGACGTCTACATTAATCATTATTTTTAACACTGGAATTGCTATGCTTTAGTTCTGTTGACAGTTTTAAAATTTGCTTTTCCTTTTGTTTGTTTTCCTTATACCCTACATATAGGTGAGATCATTCAATATTTCTTCTTCTTTCTAGCTTATTTCCACAGGAATGATTCCTTCTAGCTCCATTCATGTTGCTGCGAATTACATAAGTTTGTCTTTTTTAGATTGATGAATAATATTCCATTGTGTATGTATGTCACAACTTTCTGATCCATTCAGCTGTTTTCAGGAATTTGGGTTGTTTCCATATCCTGGCTATTATAAATAGTGTTGCAAAAGACATACAAGTACAGGTGTCCTTTTGAATGACACCTGTATCCTATGTGTTTTTGTATCCTTTGGGTAGATTCACAGAAGTGGGATTGCTGGATCAAATGGTAATTCTATTTCAGTAGTTTTAGAGTCTTTCACATAACTTTCCATAGTGGCTGCACCAGTTTGCCTTCCCACCAGCAGTGTGAAAGTGTTCCTTTTTCTCTGCATCCCCATCAGCACTTGTTCCCTTCATTTTTTTTTTTTTTTTTGATACGGGCCATTCTTACTGGTGTAAGGTGGTGTCTCATTGTGGTTTTGATTTGCATTTCCCTATTAATGATGTTGAACATTTTCTCATATGCCTGTTGGCCATTTGTATTTCCTCTTTGGAGAAGTGTCTTTTTAGCTCTTTTCATTTTTTGATTGGGCTTTTTGCTTTATCTTTGTTAAGTTGTGTGAATTCTTTGTGGATCATTGTTATCAGACATTTATCACTTGTGTGAGAAATGAAAGTTTTTTCCCATCTCATTGGGTGTCTTTTTGTTTTGGTTATTGTCTCTTTTGCTGTATAGATTTTTAGTTTAATGTAGTCCCAGCTGTTTGTTTTCCTTCATTATTTTTTAGTATCTATGGATGTGTCTTGAAAGAGGTTTCTGAGATATAAGTTTTGGAATGTTTTGCCCATATTTTCCTTGATGTATTTTATTTTTTCAGGTCTTACATCCAAGTCTTTTATGCATTTTGAGTTGGTTTTTGTACATGGTGTGAGGGAGTAGTCTAGATTTTTTTTTCATATAGCAGTCCAGTTTTCCCAGTTCCATATATTGAAGGGAATGTCCTTGTTTCAATGTATGTTTATGCCCCTTTGTAAAAAATTACTTGACCATACATGTGTGGGTTTATTTCTGGGCATTCATTTCTGTTCTATTGGTCTGTGTGCTTGTTTTTGCTCAAGTACCATGCTGTTTTAATTATTATGGCTTTGTAATATATTTTGAAGTCTGGGAGAGTGATTCCTCCATTCTCTCTTCTTTTGGTCAGGAGGGCTTTAGCTACTCAAGGTCTTTTATTATTCTATATGAATTCCAGTAATTTTTGTTCTGTTTCCTTAAAGAATATCATTGATATTTTTATTGGAATTGCCTTGAATCTGTAGATTGCTTCTAGTAGGATGGCCATTTTGATAATGTTAATTCTTCTGATCCTTGAGCAAGGAATGTCTTTCCATTTCTTTATGTCTTCTTCTATTTCTTTTAACAGTGTTTTATGCTTTTCTTTGATAGATCAGGTCTTTTTCATTTTTTTCTTAGGTTTATTCCCAAGTATTTGATTTTCATTGATTTTATGGTAAATGGGGTGGTTTCTTAAAATTTTTTTTCTTCTGACTGACTGACTTTTTGTGTGTAAGAAAGCTACTGTTTTTGTGTGTTGATTTTGTAGCTGGCTACCTTACTGAATTGCTTTATTGTTTCAAGTAATTTTTAATGTGAATTTTTTTGGGGGTTCTCTTCATAGAGTATCATATCATCTGAATATAATGATAGCTTCATTTTGTCTTTCCTTATTTGGATTTCTTTTATGTCTTTGAGGAGGAATTCTTAATCTGGAAGGAACATCTGTTTCTTTCCCCAGTTTCTTTGGTTATTTCTAAATCTCTTGGTTTCTTGCTCACATTTTAAAGCAGTCTTTATTTTTTTAAACAATCAAGCATAGTTATTTTATATTCTGTGTCTAGTAATCCTGTTATCTGGAAGCTTTGCAGAACTCATTCTGCTGTGTATTGCTTTTGATGACTCTGAGAGATTATTCTTTGTATCCCTGTGTTTTGGGATTTTTGGCTATAAGCTTTTGTTCTTTTGAAATTTTATCTGTGTGAATTCTTTAAAGCCTAGATTGAAGCTGAGTTCTCTTACAGAGGATTTGTGTTTACATCTATCTGCATAAAGCAGTCAACCATTTCATATGAATTATCTGCCAGAACTTTTTCAGACCAAACAGTTGCATGAGATTGGAATTATAAATTCTTAGTATTTTTTCCCCTTACCTGCACCAAGGCCAAGACAATTTATGTTATTTATGCAATTAAACTATTTTATATTTTTAATTAATTTATTAAATCTGATTACACTTTATTAATTTATTTTTTACTTAAAATTTAAAACCAAAGTAACGTGGATTTATAATACTGTATGATTTAGGGGAAAAGGTTCACATCTTCAGATATTTATTACCACACTGACTACCAAAGCACTCATAGTCCTCCACCATAGACCACTGGGCTCCCTCCCCTCTTACTTCTACCTGAACCTACTTAGCTTAAAATCTGCAGTCAGATTTCTAGAGTTTATTTTTGGTTTCACTTTATGTGACCTTTTGTTTTGTTTATCTATATTTTGCATATAAGTAAAACCATTTGGTGTTTTTCTTTTTCTTCTGACTTATTTCATATAGCATAATCCCCTCTAGTTCTATCCATGTTGTTGCAAATGGCAAGCTGAGTAGTATTCCATTATATTTACATACCCTGTCTTCCTAATATACTTCCTAATCCATTTTTAGCTACTTAGTTTGTTTCCAGATATAGGTTATTTTAAGTAGTGCTGTAATGAATGTATGACTGCCTATCTCTTTAACTCAGCATTTTTCTTGTCTTCAGGTAGATACCAATGAGAGAAATTTCTGGTTAATAAAGTGGATTCATTTTTAATATTTTCAGAAGACTCCATGCTGTTTTCCAGACAAGCCTACACTCCCAAAATGAGGGCTCTGTTTTTACCACATGCTCTTTGTCAACAATTGTTATTTTTGGTCTTTTTGATATGGGCCATTCTCACAGATGTGAAATGGCATATTGGAGTTTTGATTGGCATTTCCCTGATGATAAATGATGAGCATTTTTTCATGTGCTTGTTGTTCATATGTGTTTTTCCTTTGGAGAAGTACCAATTTATTTCCTCTGCCCATTTTTTTGATTGGATTGTTTCTTTGTTGAGTTGTAATCATTTGTAGATTTTGGCTATTAGCCCCTTGTTGGATGTATGTTATGGAAATATTTTCTCCATTCAGTGGGTTATCTTTTTGTTTTAGTGAGGTTTCTTTCATTGTGCAGAACTTTTTAGTTTAGTGTAATCACAGCTGTTTATATTCTCTTTTGCTTTTCTTTCTGTTGCCAGTGAGTTCACAATGACAATGAGCTTATGTCATGGAGTGTTTTGCCCATGTCTTCCATATATTTTATGGTTACAGGTATTATACACAAATCTTTTATTCATTTCATGTTATTTTTTTGTACATTGTGTGAGATAGTGGTCTAGTTTGTTCTTTTGCATGTGCTGTCCAACTTTCTAACACTACTTAACAAAGAGGCTTTCCTTTCTCTAACACATATTCTTCATTCCTTCGTTGTAGGTTATCCATATAGATGTGGGTTTATTTCTGGACTCAAATTTATTCCACTGGTCTATGTATCTGCTTTTTGTTTTTGTAATATACTATTTTGATTACGATAGCTTTGAGGCATAATTGAAGTCTGGGAGTTTAATATGAATGTTTGTCCTCTATTTTTTGGGGGGGGTTGTCAATATTTTAGATTTTTGGGGTCTTTTGTGGTTCCATATGAATTTCATTAATATTTGTTCCACTTACTTGAAGAATGTCATTGAAACAATGACAGTTTTCCCAGAGTCTGTTTTCAGATTTGATGGTAATTGCCTTATATTTTCTTCCTTTTTATTATTTCTATACTTTCTTATATATATATATCATTTTGTTGTTTACATATTTATGTCTATATGTATGTATATATATATATATTATATTACATCATCATTGCATTTCCCAGGGCTCTCACCCATCACCTGTGAATCCTTGTCTCAATCTTGTGCTCATCTCTTCCCTGATATCTTCCTACTCCTTCCCCCTCCCCTTCCCAAGCTACTTACCCCAAATCTGATGTCAGCTTATTTTAATTTTTTCTTGTCTTTCTGTTTGCTATTCCTTTATCCCATCTATTGGCGAGACCATATGGTTTCTGTCTTTTTCTGCTAATATGATGCCTTATATTTTCAATGCTCCTTTGTTTGATGAGTATATATTGATAGTCATAGGATTGTCTGAATCCAGTCCATTACTGTACTATATTAATTTACTCTTCTAGAAGTGAAGAGGGAACTTTTTCTGATTCCATCTTCTTTGGCAACCAAGTCTACAGTTTTATGAAGTCTGGCTTATTAAAGGTTCTCTATAGAAGAAAAGATAAGCCCTTTCATTTTAATTCATTGTGATATTCCATCTCTATGTGGTAGGGTGATTAAAAATCAGAGGATATAATTTTTATAAAAATCACAGTTTTAGAAATGTCATTTGTTTCCATGACCTAAAGAATTTTCTTGACTGAAGAAAATGAATTGAGTTTAAAAGTGTGAGTTTTATTCTTGTGGTCTCCATTTTCTTTGTCTTCACTCTGTGTGGGGTGAAATCCTCTTGACACCACATGAAGGCTGGTGAATCACTTTAGTTCTATTAATAACTAGATGATTGTTAAATTTATTTTAAATCTCTTAAGTTCAGCTGTGGTGTAAAATACCATCGAGAATTAACTTTGAATTAAAATATAAAATGCATACTTACTTATTAGTTGAATGCCTTAGAACAAACCACTGGCCAATATGAAGACTTCAAAGTTTTTTTTTTTTTAATTTCAAACTTTGTAGTTTTATTGAAAATTGGCATATTCAACATATGGTCTGTTCTTGATAATGTTCAATGCACACCTTCAAAATATTTTTAATAAATCCTTAGCTATTTATTATCCTTTATCTGTTCCCACCAGAGAGTCATTATTCTGAAGTAGACCAGATTCCTTTTCATCTCTATACATAATGACACTTAAAAGTTCTTTATTGCATGGTAACATATTTTTATTAGGGAATTATGGCCCTTCAAAATCTAGCTTTTGTAGGCTAGACATGGTGTAGACATATTATATACCATTTGTATTAACATCTCAAGTTCATGTCATGTTCCTCCTTCTAACTGGAGTATCCTTTCTGCTTTTGCATACACCCAACTCATTAAACCCTCAACTCTCATGTCAGAATCACCTTCATTTCCTTCAAGAACTGAGAAATAAAGTGTTTCTCAAATTTGGGTTGTACATGGACTCATATAGATAACAACAACAATAGATGGAAGAGAAATGAAAAGAGAAGATAATTTCTGGGCCCCAGCTATAGAGATCTGATTTAATTAGTCTAAAGTACAGCCTGGGCATCAATCAGTATTTCTTAAAGGTCCCCAGGTGAATCTAATATACAATCAAATGGACTCCTTTATAGTGTGATTAAGAGTCCATATGCTATATTGATCTAGGGATAAAACTACTGTATAACTTTGTTGCTTAACTTGTTTGTTTTAGTTTGTTATTGTAAAATTTAGAAAATAATCATACTTAGTTTTAGGGTTGTTGTGAACATTAACTTTGATGGCACTGGTAAAGAGCTTAGCCTAAAACCTGTCATAATAAATGTTAGTTACTATTAATTAGTGGATGAATTAGTTGTTTCCTTTGGATTCTGATATTTATGATTTTTTAATTGAAAATTACCTCAGTTACAATTTTTATTACACTTTCCCAAGGTCCTGAAAGTTTTGTGGTGTTTTTCTGTTCACAGATTGTGTCATCTGTAGAAGCAGTTTCCCAGCCCCCAGCTTCCTGTCCCACACAGTTCTCCCTCTGCCCTTTCATCTCAGAAAAAGTTAGACTTTATTCTCTTTTTGAAGGAAAGTTGCAGTAATCTGTTAACTAACTTCCTCTAACAAGCAAATTCTTTTTCATCAATTTTTTCTGAATAACAATTTCACTTTTTTCTCTGTGTTGCTAGGGACATTGTGAAAACTGTTATGGATCTTTCAATCACTTACAAATTCAACTCTATTTTAGGCTATGAGAATTTAAAGGAAAAATTTATATCTTATTTCATGTACACATCTAAGTTTTTACAATGTGCAGGTAGATGGTAAGGATTCATTTTGTAGGGGGGAAAAGGAACAAAATTTTGAGAGAAGTATAAAGTATTTACTGAGTTTCCTTTAAAAGTACAATTGAAAGCAGTCTCTAAAAATATCTATTTAAAAAATTTAGTTAGAACAGAAAGCAGATATGACTACTGAGAAAATCTAAGACAAATTTATAAATTGTGGCTCAAGTCATTGACTTGACTACAGGAGTTTTTTAGAATTCAGTGGTTAATATTTCAATAATTCCTTGAGTTCTCCAGTCAGAATTTTGAATTTTCTACCCAGTCCTTCTTCTTTCCTTTCTTTCCCATGGTTGTTGTCAACCTAAGCAATTCATTTCTTACAATTAGATCAGTGTTTCTGGGTAAAAGGAAAGTTGAGAAAATAAATAGAGATGTTAAATTCTCTTTACCAGAGTGCTGATGCAGAATGTTTCAGAGGATATAATAATAATACTCCAAAGAGATATCACTACATAAAGATGATGAAAAGAAATCTGAATTTAATCTGTGTATTCTTTATGATTAAATGGAAAATTAAAGCCAGCTTAATAGTCATGCTGTTCAAATGTTTTGTGGAACTTATCAGCATATTTCAAATTTTAGTACCAAACTCATTATGCAATATTTCGAATATCTACATATTTCCATAATCACAAGAACATTAAAATGTATATTGTCCTTTTCCTGTGGGAATGATATGCCACTTCTTATTTATTAGCCTTGAGGCATGATTCAAAGTACTTAGTATTGCTATTTATGATCCAAAGCAGACAAAATAAAAATGAACTATAGTTTCTGTTGCTTGTAAAATGTAGACAATGCTATAGATATGTTATGTTTCTATTCTTTTGTTTTCTTTGAAAAGAAGCAACATTTATCTTGTTTCTCTTTATAGAAGTGATATAGGTTAATTATTCAACACCCTGAAAACAAGGGAAACAAAAATCTCACATTCTGATGATGACCATTATTTTATTACATTATTTCATATTTATTCAGCTTTTTTTCTATATGAAAACTCATCAATTTAAATGAATATACTAAAGATATTCTTGCATACATGCGGTTTCAAATATTGAAGCATTTCTGCAGCATAAGTTTTATGTTCACTGGTTCTTTCGATGGAAGTAGGGGGAATAGGGTAAGGCATTATTATCTTATTAACATGTTATTAGAAAATTGTTCACAGTAGTTTTAAAATAAAAGAGTTGAGAATGAAAAGGAATCCAAATTCAGTTGTCACGTGGGAATCCAGGTGAGGGGATCACGTTTTGCTAACCTAATGTCAGAAATAGCAGAAACAGAAGTAGGAAGGAAGGAGAGATATAGTGGGTAAGTCCATAATTTGGAAGAGGCAGGATCAAAAAAATAAGGTGTTTGTGGGAGAGTATGTCTTGTCTTTTATCTCATCCCATTTGACATTAAGAGCACAAGAGACAAATCATTACTCTCCATTTTCATGAAGCATATTAAATGGAAACACTCTGACCACTTACTCCTCATCTCTGTGATGACTTCTGAAGGCAAACTTTTGTTATTCTGATCCCCAAAGAATTGAGAAATGAGCACGAAAGGGTCAGACTTCAAGTCAAAATAAGGGGAGGTATGCATGTCTCTGGGATATCTGATTGTCAACATTCTTGCAATTTGGTAAAACAGTTGCCTGTCTCTCCCTCTGGATCAATGTCTCATCCAGTACACTAGACATCTCATGAGAGCTCCAGGAGTGCCATTTTATCCAAGGAAATGGAGATTCAAAGGAATTAAAGCATTTATTCAAGTTTATTTATGCAGTGAAGGAGCCTAGATTTAAATTCAGGTTTACTGATCACGAAGGATGGTTTATTATTTTAAAAATAACAAGCTTAGTGGTTACAGAAGTACAGGGGGAAGGAGTGGGTGTGTTGGGTAAAGGGTCATTCACATGGTGAAGGTTAGAATTGAACCTTTGGCGATATAGTATTCATAGATGTTGATTAATAATGATGGATATTGGAAACATTGTTGTTATGTAATAGCACCTCAGTAAAAAGTTGAAAAATAGTTTCTGAAATCATGTAGGTAAATTCTGCAATAATAAAATCATGAATCTGTAAGCTTTAAGGATGTGAACAAAATTCCCTAATATGAAGAACACCAGCACATTACCCATTTCCTCAAGAATTGGTGTCATCTAAAAAGATAAATATGTTCAAGAAAGGTATTCAGGGATTTACCAAAGAAAAATGTTTTGACATACATTTTCAGCTTCTAAGGCTTTGTGTTCTTGAAAAAAGAGAAAAAAAACATTGTCTTATTACAAAATATCTCTGTTATCAGCAAGATAGAGCAGAAAAGATGTGGATCTTGGGAACAAATGGATTGAGATCCAACTTTGAGCAGCACCACTAATGTGTAGGCGTTGGTACCTTAATGTTTTTGAGTCTGTTTGTATTTTGACATCTGTATAAAGGGCTAATAATTCTTTTCTCATAAACTTGCTGGCTGATTAAATGAGATTAAGGATTATGAAAAGTGTTCTAAAAATGTTGGCTGTTGTTAGACAACAATTATTATGCAGTGAAGAAAATCATTCTTCCAAAAAATGCCAGATGTTTTTCTTGGTTGTATTTCAAAGAGCACATAATGTGCTTCATCCTCGAGGTAACTGCATTGTAAGCCAGGTGTGAAAAGGTGGCATTTTACCAGAGTTTCAATAGTTGTATGAGTCAATTCAACATAATTCTAGATCAACTCAAGATAACATGCGGACCTGGTATCCATCTGTTATTTGAGTAAATCATAATTTAATTCCTGTTTGCAGTTAAACAAAATATATTTGAACATATATCATTTCTTATTCACTGACAATTTCTCGGCTTCCTGTATAATTATAGCATCTGAGTTGATTGTTTCTACATTTAAGCTTGGACTAGTCCAGTATGAATTTATTTAACTTTGGCTAAATATTGAAACATCCAGTGGAAAATGAAGATCTATTTTTAATGTAGATACTAAATTAACCTTGTACTATATCTGGCTGACCTTCCTATTCCTAAAATGTTCTTGACCCACAAAATAAAATTTAGGTTTCTCAAAGGTATATATCAAAATGATGTATCACATCTTCCCTTGATTCCTTTCTCTTTATATTCCATTTATGGTCTTGGGTTTGTTCCTACAAAATGAGAATTAACTACTTAACTCTTCAATTTCTGCTTCCTAGGGAACCTAGACTTAAATGTTATTCCTCAGTCCATGACACTCTTCCACACTTTCATATTATGTGCATATTATGCTTTGATTCTTCTACCACTGTTTATTATTCTTAAAGTTTCAGTTCAGTTTGCCAATATCTTTGTCCTTTTAGAGCACCTGAGATCTTGGCTGATACTAAAATACATGTTATGCTCTTTTGTTTATATGTAATGATAGGTTAATTTCCCCGATCAGATTATAACCTCCTATAGGACAGACAGATTATTTTATTTACCTCTGTCTTAGTGACACTTAGAATGGTGCCTATCACTTATATGGAGCTCCCTTTATAAGTTGTCTCAGAAATGAATTGGACCAACTTAGTTCTGTGCCTTTTAAAAATTTCTCTTAAGCATAATATTCAGTACTAAGATGTTTGATAGTTACTATCACTGGTAATTAATTTTATCATTATATTTATTTACAACATAAATACAATATAAGTGATTGTAATGTCATAATCTTCTGATATTAACTTTTAATGATGTTTGTGTAATATTTGTTTCCACAACTTCTAATCTAGTTTTTGTTGAACAATTTGGTGAAAGTGATTACATTTTAAGATGGTATTATACTAAATCCTTTGTGTTATGAGCAGTCTTCTGGAATGTCTAATTAGAAATCCACAGTTAATTTATGTATAAAACATGACATTGTTAGAACAACGGTTATTTCAAATGAGTTTATGTGATGGTCTGAAGGATAGAAATTTAGGAAGACGGATGAACTCAAGGGTCGGTGGGGGGATTTCACCCTACCCACCAGCAGGCCACTATGCATTGCAACAGTCTGCCAACCAGGGAAACCACACCGACATCCAGGCTCCCATCCTAGGGGGGATAACAGCTCCCCGGCCATCTGGGCCCTGCCCCCACACTGGAAGATGCCTGTGTGGGGGTGGGAGAGTAAGGGGAGGGGGTCAGGATGCCCATTCTGTTTCACTCTTACTCTAGTTAGTCCTTGAGAGGAATAAGAAGAGCACAAATAATACAAACACCAACATTGAATGGGTAAGGGACCAGATAAAGACCCTGTCCACACATCTGGCAGGACACAAGCAAAGGAACATCAAGATAGCCATTGCATACAGGACTGGAAAAACAACTATGATGATGACCTATCACAGAATCACACCTATGGCCTCACGGGGAGTGGATGAGCCAAAATCCCATTTCTAATACACATGTAAGAGAGCAAGGTGCCCCTCCCTGTTCCGTGGGAGAGAAAGGACACAGAGTCCTGGCATCAGCTTCACAGCAAAGCTGCAAACTGAGGGAGAGGAGATGATCCACTGTAGCAGTGGCAGATACTTATACCCATCCAGAAACTTCTTTATCAACAATGGTTGGGGACAAGGTCCCCTAAGCCAGAGGCCAGAACTATAAGTTGAAGAAGTAGCAAAATGGCACAGAAAACAGATTGGAGAAGACAAACCAACAATGTGAAGACATTGAGAGACCACAAATGAGCCTGAATTGGCTGCTCAAATCAAAGTTAAGACTGAAAACCTACCAGCATGGTTTACTGTGTCCTAGGAACACATTCCCTCACCCAGGAAAAGGACAATGCCACAGAAAAGGAAGAGACCAATGTACTTAGCATAGATCAACAAACAGCATGGAGAGAGGAGTCTGAGTGAATAGAAGGGGTATGGGGGTAGGGGGAGGCATTTCAACAACCAGTTACCAAGGTAAGACATTTAAAGAATGAATTTTTAAAAAGTTTAGGACTTCAGGAGAGTTGGGGAATTACTTTAGATTGCTCAGGTAAGCACTAGGGATCTGGAAGTATAGACGTTCTCGAATTGGGTAAATTCTACCATCCTGAATTTCCTTATCTTAATATACAGTGTTTCCCAATGATGTCTATTGCCCTGTGTTGATATGACTCTATGTAATCTGTGTATTTTTCTATTGATCTAAATTTGTCAGACAAGAGAGGGAACTCAATCAACCAAAAATTTGTAGATACAAAGCTAAGATGGAAGGTAAGAAACCCCTACCTTCTTTCTAATTATATTCCCTCTATGGTCTCCCCTTTTCCATTTGTTACCTGCCTGACCTTCATATTGATAATGTATGACTGCAAAATCCACATGAAAGTTTTTTTTCTTTGAATTAAGCTGTTTCAGGGACTTTCCTTAACTCCCCTAGAGTAAGGTATAACAGATATTAAAAAGATCTCATATGGTTTTCCTAAATAATTGTGTTGCCCACTATAGTTTTATATATGATCCTAGGACCCCAAAAGGGGTAGGGATATAGAGGGATGCAGATAGTTCTGGTAGCTGCTGGGGCAGGGTTGATAGGAAGGAAGGGAGATAAGGAGATATCATTTATTGACTGCTTAAGCTCTGTTCTACAGGTTTTCTCCATGTGAGTTTCCCAGTGGTAATACTGCAAAATAGGCATTATATCTTCATTTTACATATGAGGATGTTGACAACCCAGAGGGTTTTGGTATCTTGTCGAATGCTATACAATCAGGAAGGAACTGAATAATAAAGATTACATTTTGCACGCTTTATTGGCATCACCTTTTCAGTGTGATGAGGGCTGTCTAGGAAAATAGGCTTGCACTTTAAATGACTTCTTATCTTAGGCTTCATATGTTTATACTTTTGTTGAAATACCCATTTTGTAGACTATTCTAGGTACAAGATCATTTTTTTTTAAAGGAAGACATTTTATACATAATTCTGAATGGCTAATATAATGACTTATCAGTGGTAGCTGAGACTGGTAGTTCAACAGTTAATTTCTGGTGGTACAAAGCATTCCATGGAGATAAACAGCACAGTGCGTATTTTAGCATATTGGGCTTTGGCAGGCAACAATTAAGTCTCCTAATCTATGAAGGCATCCTATTTGATATCAATTGAAAATCCTGAAGAATGTTCTAAATCTTCTTCATTTCTTCTCCAGCAGATAATATCACTTCATTTCTGAAGAGAGCAGAAAGTTTATTTTGTGACTTTTTCAAATTTAAAAACTCAGACACAGTTCTTATAATTTGAACAGTTCAACTGTGTGTTCAGATAAAATGTTGTGAAAGCTTTTTCCCCACTGTTTTTTTTTTGTTATTACTTTTGAGAAGGCACTTTAAGAGAAAGACCTTTCTTTTCTCTTTTCAAGATAAATATTCAACCTCCAAGAATCCATCAACATGAATTGTTTTACATAACAATTTATTCATCAAAGAAGCAGATGTGAAAATTTCTTAATTTTCCACAAGGTTCTGCTAGTTCCATAAAAAGTATTAAAATGTAATAATAATGAGTTGGATTCAGATAAATTGTGATTGTTGGGAAAAAATGTAAAGGCAGAAGTTTATTCAATTTCAGAGCTTCCTTTTTAGCAGCACTGATTTTTATATCTACTCTCATGTATTCATGAGAAACCCTTTTTTATCATCTGCTATCTGCTCTGTCTTACTTTCTGTTTAAACTGAACATGACTGAAGTGGAAGGCATCCATCTTAGTGAAAGTCTGCTTTTACTCTTAGCCCCCCATTAATTTTTATTTCCAAATTATGTTCATTGATACAAAGCAGGTATCCCTCTTTGTATCAGCTCCAGGGGTTAGAGGTCAAATCTCTACAAAGGTATACATTCACACCCCAACAATCCAGTGCCCCAACGGTCCTTCACTGTGTGCCATTGGGCCCCTTCCCAGCTCCACTCATCCTGTCATCCTCCTCTGGTTGCCTCAGTTTTTCAGTCAGATGTTAACAGTTTATTATTGGTTTGGTTTTGACCAACCCTTTGCTATATTTCTCTGTGTTCTACATTTAAGTGACACCATGCTGTGTTTGTCTTTCTTCTGACTTATTTCACTTAGCATTATCTTCTTCAATTCCATGTAGCCTCAGTTTGAACTCCTGCCAATTGAGGCAATTTGTGTTGCCGTAACTGGCAGCAATTTATCTTTTTTTACAGCTGAGTAGAATGCCATTGTATTTGTATACCACACCTCTCTGATCTGCTCCTCTCTTCTGAGCACTTGTGATGTTTCCTTAACCTTGGCTATTGTAAATAGGTCTTCAAGGAAATATAGGAGTACATATATCCCTTTAAATTCGTGTTTTAAATTTATATTCCCTGTGTTAGATACCTAGGATTGGAGTTGCTGGGTCATTATTATAGAGATATTTTTAATATTTTGAGAAGCCTCTTTGCTGTTATCCATAGGGACTGGACTAGTTACATTCCCACCAAAAATGTAAGAGGGTCACTTTTTCTCCTCATCCTTGCTAACCCTTTTATTTCTGGTCTTTTTGAGGCCCTCTGCCAACTTTCAAAGGCATGATATTATCCTCTACTGTAATTCAAGGAGCCATCTTGAAGTCCTTCTCTCTCTTGGATTACCTCTCCAAATAGTCTACCTTCTCGGTAATCACTATGTCCTCATGTGCTTTTATTTTATTTATTTATTTTTCCTCATGTGCTTTTATCGTCTCATTCTCCAAGACCTTATGCTTTCTTGAGCATTTTCTCTTTACACATAAATCACTGCCATGGCTTATTAATTACTCTTCTCTTTCCATTTGTTCTAATCTTCATTGCTTCTCACAGCTTGTTGTAGAAGATCCAAAACTTTCTAATTTTCATTAACCAATTCCACTGTCTAATGAATTTCATGATCTAATGAATTTCATGATTTCTGGCTAGGCAGTTCTATTCATAGTTCTCCCAAAAGCATGATAGTTATGTCAGGCCTATTTTAAGTACTTTTCACATACCATTTAATTCTTCACATGGTATAATGAGTAAACAGATACATCAATGCCACTGCCTGCATGCGGCAGTGTGCATTGAACTTGGGCAGCTAATATGACCCTTGCATGATTTTTGGCAGAGAATATATTTGCTGCTTGTGTTTGTTTCCCTATTTCTGAAAGGAAAATAGTACTAATATCTCCCTCATTCAGTTATTGTAATGTAGGTATGTATTAACAGTGTCTCAGTAGACATTGGCTGTTAGTATCAGATCATACAGAAGGAGACTGAAACACAGACAGGTTAAGCAATTGTTAAGATGCTATAACCAAAAACTGTCAATAGAACTGAAGCATAGAGCAGGAAAGCGGGAGGAGGGTAAAATTGGAGGAGGGATGGGCAAAGAGATTAAGGGTTCTCAGGTGACAAGGTGGTGGGCGAACCTTGGGGTAGACAATGATGTTATATATATGTGAAATCAATTTAAAATTTAAAGAAAAAATACCCTAAAATGTAAAATGTACATAACTTTCACCAGTTATCTCAATTCTTAGATCTGTCATGAAGAAATACACATGTGTAATGGTCAATTTATAAAGATGTGTATTGCCAGTTTCGTAATTGCAAAAAAATTGAAATAGCTTGTATGTCCATCATAGTGATGTGCCTAAATAAACTTAGCACATTCATATCAAAAAAAAATTAAGCCTCTTTTGCAGGAAAAAAAAATGCTATAACCAGTTAGTACAGTTGGAGTTTGAGCCAAATCTGACTTCAGATTCACCTAAACATTATATTGTTTGACTTATTTTCACACAATTTACACTGGTGTTACCTCCTCAATCTCTTTCCTTTAGAATAGCTCAGACTTCTAGAACTATTAGTAGTTACTTGCCCTCAGCTCTGTGATACAGTGGAGGTCATGAACAAGGCACAGGTGGTGCCTGTTTATGCCTGATCACTTCATGAGTTTTAGTCTTGAGGCTGCCATGCCATTTGCTAAGTTTCCTCTACCCACCCTATACTCTGAACACTTTAAGTGAATACTCTTGATTTGGGCAGAATGTGAATCTCTTGGAAATAGAGTACCCTGACCGAGCCCCTCAGTGAGGGAAACAAACAGATCAATGCATATTTTTATGCCATAAAAATGCCCCCTAACGAGGTGCAACCTGTGCTATAGGGCACCAGAGCTTTCAGAGAAACCCAGTGTCTATCTAACATGCCCTCTGTTGAAAGAGTACATTTTCAATGTGTGGGTCATTATCATGGCTTGGAGATCACTATTGTATTCCTAGTTAGTCCATTCTCAATTGGGTAAAACCTCTTGGGGTTCATAACTATTAATAAAGGGCCAGTTCATGATTGCATATCAAGGCATCATTTGTATGTGATTTAGTTAATGGGGCTTTTCACATTTTGATGTTGTTACTTACTTCCATGGACTGATGGTGTCATTTCTGATCTGTTTGTATCTTACATCCAGAGTCCCTCCTTTTAGATGCCTTAGCATCATTATGTTTTTTGCTGGGTTGGGGATAGGTAATGTTTATGAATGTTTGTTAAAAGACTGATATAGTTTTTTAAAGATAATTTATTTATATATATTTCACATCATTTTGGTTTCTGGGGGGTCACCCACCACCTCCCCTCCTCAACCGCTCCAGCTGGTCCCCACTCTCCCGTTGTGTACTTTCATTTGGTTGACCATATATTCATGAAACCATTTGGTTTTGTCCCTTTCTATCTGGCTCATTTCTGCCAGTATGATTTCTTCTAGGTACATCCAGGTTTCCATAAATTCATCAAATTTGTCATTTTTAATTGATGAGCAATACTCCATTGTGTATATATACCACATCTTTTTCATCCATTCATCTGTTCTGGGCCATTTGGGTTGTTTCCATGTCCTTGCAATTATAAATAGTGCTGCAATAAACATCCGAGCACAGGTGTCCCTTTGTACCCACATTGAAGTCTCCTTTGGGTATGATATAGTTTTAATGAAACTTGTACTGCACTTAATCCATGCACTTAAAGATTCTTAGCATTCATTCAATGATTTCTCCTGATTCTTTTCCAAATCTCCTTATTGCATATTGGTTTTGAATTGGCTTTCATTGCCAAAATTTTGATTAAGTAAATGCCAACGCTAGAAATTAATTTAGAAGCACTTATCAGATTGCAGCCAAGTGATATCGATTTCTAAATGTAACCTATATATTTAACGCAGCATGTGGGGGGCATAGACTTGCTATCTGTGGAATGAGCTGTAGTAATAAATTGGGTATGTTACATTCCCCTTCATGCTTTTAGCATCCATTAACCAATTACTAAAACTGGGAGGGGGATTAATAGATGGAGAGAGGATGTGAATGCTGCAGAGTTTTGCATGTACAGTATTCTCAATGAATATTGCACTATTTATAGTTTTCCTTAAGAAGTCTTTCTGAAGATATTCCTATACTGCTCACCATTAGATTATTGGATGTCACCAACTTACTGTCATGATTTTTTTTTTTGAGAAATGCTACTGCAGGCAGAATTTCCTTTCTATTACAACTTTCTAGTTTTTGTCCTATCATTTTGCATTAGAGGCATTGCTGCCTATATTCTCCCACCAGCCTCTTGCCCATCACCTTCAATTTGGGAGTAAAGGTGTCCCACCAGTCAGTTGTAACCGCTGAGGGGGCATCTGAAGCTGCCAGTTACAGCCAAGACTGTAAATGAATGGTCAGATTTCTGCCTGAGGGCATCAAGGCTTAGAATTTCCCATGCGGTGGCAATTACCTCCAACTCAGAAGGTGAAAAAGAACTTCTGTTGAGACTTTTTTCCTTAGGGAGGGAATGCCAGCTCATAGTGAAGCCCTGATTAATTGGATGTCAGCCCTGACTTTGTTGTCAGGAGGACTATGATAACTGGGTCATTCTTATTTTAATCCCAGTTAAAGAAATTGGGGGATTAAAATAATTGCTTAGTTATTTCTAGGCAAACGAGAGTTAACAACCGAGGTTCATGCATAAAGCTGATCTTTTGGCAAAACATCATCTTACTTTCTCACATCATTCTCTTTCTTTTCCTCCTGATCTTTTCCTTCACTTACCTGAAGTGTTGATCAGTAGTGATTAGAGTTTTGAAGTTAGAAAGATTTGATTTACATTCCTTATTTTCTGCTTATGAGGTGGTGTGAATTTATTGCTTTATTTGTTAATCCTCCATTTTCTCACCTACTGGATTGTCATGAGAATTAAATAATAGGTCATAAGAATTAAATAATAGGTCTTGCACCTGGTACTCTGTAGGACAAGCGTGCACATGGTAAGTTCTATATCAGTTCAGGCAGACGCATAATGAGAGTTCTGGAACTATAAGTGGATTTTATAGGCTCCAACAGGGTACCAGGTACACCAGCTCACCAGCTTTGCACAGAAGCTGGATCAATTGTATGTCAAGCAAGCATGCTAGGTAGGAGGGGTAGGTGAAGGTTAGGGGAGACTGGGGTGGGGGAGGGAGAGCTGGGTGTAAGGAGCGCTGGGAGACAGGCAGGCAACTGAGTTTCCTAGCCTCTCATAAATCTTTATGCTCTTTCTCTGGGTTCTCTCTTTGGTATTCTCTCCCTTGCCTCTTCTATGATCCTGCCACTATGATCATGTGATCATCATTGTGTTGGCAGTAGTTGGGCTGCTGCCACTGCTGCTACTGCTTTTAAACCTACCCTCCTAGGCCTAGGTGTGCACTTGCGCATGCTCACACCCTGGCACTGTGTACAATCATAAGAAGGATGCATACTACAGGTGCTGTTCATAGAGGCTATTATGAGGAGGGTGTGAAAAACCCTGAGAACTCATTTATCCTGTATATCCTGTTGACATATCATTTAAGATGAATTTCTTTATTTTTTCCCAATATTATTTCTCCATTTTATTTATAGTAGGCATTCACAGCTCTAGTCTCAAAAGCTTGAGAACTTGTCTTGATGCTCTGAAAACATCTCCCCCCAAAATATCTTGAATTGTTAAATTAATAAATAATATAAAGTACCTTCAACTTCAAAACAGCGTAACTCTCTGTTTTGTCATTGAGTTATTCATTGAAAAATTATCTCATCAATAGCATTTGTATTCTGGTTGCTGGCTACCAGGAGGTGAGGAAGAGGAGGTATTTTCAAGGAAATAAATGAAGGTCAAGTATAGAAAGTGAGAAAAAAAATTTTAAAAGAAAAAAGCCACCCAAAGCTAAAACAATTGTGTTATATATATACATAGTTCTCTATACGACTAATTTTCCACTAAATAACTAAAATTTTTTTCCTCAAATGATTTATTTGGTGACTTCATTTCATCTCTTCAACCTTTTCAAGGCAAGTGTCTTCATGCTCTAGACAACAGAGAGTAGAAGTTACAAGCACAGACTTAGTTTCTGGTCTAGAACTAGACTTACTAGTTTCACAATTCAGATTTTTCTATCACTTATTAATTATATGACATGGGCCAATTACTATGTGCAAATTACTTTGCATCCCTGTGCCTCAATTTTCTGTTAAAAATGGGCTCTATATCAGATAATTATTTCATAGGGTTTTTGTAAGGATTAAATAGATACACAGCTCTAGAGTATTAATAGCTTTTGGTACTTATATGTAGCACTAGAATATTAAATTTAGCACTGTCAAGTATTGTTTTAACTCATCATCACTCAGTATCTTTTTTGTATATATACTAGTACAGACTATGTTCATATTTATTTTCTTTAACTCATATCATTTGAGTATATGGCCTACTCATTTCTAAATTACATAAATGACCTTCAATATTCTCTTCTTTGGTTCTCTTCCATTAAGAATTGCAGAAAGGACACATCTACAGATGGCAAAAAAATGAAGGCAAACATAAACAGAAAAAAATCTACATCCCTATTCAGTTTTAATCAATTTGCTTCTCTTTATAAATTATAAAACTAAAAAGCTTCTGTACAGCAGAAGAGACAACAACAACAACAACAACAACAACAAAACCAAAACGAAGCCCAACTGAATGGGAAAAAAATTTTGCCCTCCACAAGAGTGATAAGAGTTTAATAACAAAGATTCACAAGGAACTCACACAACTTAACAAAAACAATTAAGAAACCCAATCAAAAAATGGGGAGAACTAAAAAGACAATTCTTCAAAGAAAAAATACCAGTGGCCAACAAGCACATGAGAAATTGCTCAACATCACTAACAATCAGGGAAATACAAGTCAAAACCACAACGAGATACCACCTTACACCAGTAAGAATGGCCCACATCCAAAAAACAGGCAACAAGTGCTGGTGTGGATGCGGAGAGAAAGGAGCACTCTTAACACTGCTGGTGGGAATGTAAACTGATTCAGTCACTATGGAGGATCTCAAACTAATGAAAACGAAACTACCATTTGACCCAGCAATCGCTCTTCTGAGAATCTACCCAAAGGGGACCTTAGTGTGGGTACAAAGGGATACCTGTGCTCAGATGTTTACTGTAGCACTATTTATAATAGCAAGGGCATGGAAACAACCCAAATGTCCCAAAACAGACAAATGGGTGAAAAATGCACCACAGAATATTACTCATCAATTAAAAATGACACATTTGATGATTTTATGGTAACATGGCTGTATCTAGAAGAAATCATATTAGCAGAAACAAGTCAAAAAGAAAAAGACAGAAACCAAATCGTTTCACTAAGATAGGAACAACCAAATGAAAGTACACAACAGGGAAGGGGGAGTGGCCAGAGGGCGTGGCCAGGGAGGGGAGGTAGTAGGTGACCCCGAGGGATTACAGTGATGTGAAATACATATATAAATAAATTATTTATATAATAAAAATAAAACAAAATATAATTAAAAAAAGAATTGCAGAAAGAAGTAACTCAATAGAAAATAAATGCCGGGGATGTTGTGGGCTATGGAGAGTGGTTAATGAAATATCTAAAAGCTAAAATGATGGAATAAAATTGGCAGATATCCCTGTAAGAACTTTATCAGCACTAGTGAAATTCAGTGAACTCATTTCCCTCTGTAGAATACAGCTGGAGCTATTTCCCTTTGATCATAAATTTCTGTAGCTGTAGACAGCTGGGCAATAAATTCTTTGTTTCTCCTAGTCCTCTGTTGGCAGTGGGGTTTCTTCTTATGATTATACTTGATGTGAAAAAAAATCTACATCCCTATTCAGTTTTAATCAATTTGCTTCTCTTTATTATATATAACACGGGTTATTTTTTAAATACTCAAACATAATAGAATAATTAAATAAAATGCTAATGGTTTTAATTCTCCTTGTCTTTATAAAATTCTTTTAGTAATATTGAGTTTGAGGAAATGATGGCATATATTTTATGTGGTTACTTATTTTTATGATTTGTACCCATGACATTAAGTGACCCTAACCCCATATAAACTCATACATAATATACTTATTAATTGCATTTTCAGATGCTGTGTTGTTCAGGTTTGGAGGGAGGATTTAACTGCTGTGTTCTAGGCTATCAGGTGTTCTTGAAAGGTGGCTCATACAACAAGTTGAACAGATAGAGTTAAATGTTATTTTCCAAATTCTCTCTCATTTAATGTGGAATGAAAACTCTTATTCCAATCATTCTTCATCAGTTTTAACAATTTGTATCTGCAATGCCTTACTTTTCATAACTTTCAAATTTTACTTAGTAAGCCCTAACAATAAAGGGATCTCAAGATGGGAATACACTGTGGTTTGTATCATATGTCTACATGTCACTGTGATATAAATGTACCCATCATGGCTGATTTCAAGATACAGACATGACATTGCAGGCTGAGAAGTTGAGATGTACACATTTGGCATGGGAAAGCCAGTGAGGTGACTCTAGTTCAATGGTACTTCTGTCATTAAAAGCATATTTTAACTAAGAAAACAAATGAGCATTTCAAATTTTTCTACTCTAGTTGATAGATGTTATATACATGTTTGCATAGGAGTATGCAATATATATAATATCTATGGGATAAATGTTATGCCTATATCACTGGTGTCCCCCCCCCCATTAACTAATCTAATCTCTTTTTTTCCCATAGCCATAATTTCAGACATTGTGTTTTCCTTGGAAACCTCATGTCATATGATTGCAAGTAATATCCAACGTAACAGCTTTACTCTTTGGGTATAAAAACTCTAGATTTGGGGATATGCCTTCTCAGAATGTTTTTCTAACAAGCCAAGTGTTCTTAGGTTAAAAAGAAGAAAACACAGCATTCTTCTGTTAACCTAGCCTTTAGTTTAACTGTACTGAAATGAATGTAAGTTCTAATCAAAAAGACGTAACTCTTTTTTTACACTTCCTGAAAACAGACCCAGATTGCTGTACATTATGATTTTGGTTTTGTTTTGGTTTTTGTTTGTTTTATGATTACTCAAGCGCCATTTTTTAAGGAAACGTCTCTTAAGTTGGTTGAAATTGGGCACTCTTTGTGCAGCTCTCAGTGCCATTACAATTCTGACTGTTTCTGTGATCCTGAATGGTTTGAGTTTGGCAAAGAGGTTGTGTGTAGTGTCTAGTGGTATTCATCTAGCTGTTGTGTGTCTGTTCATAATTACCTGGAGTAATGGTGTTCTCTGAACTTACCTAAATTCATTTTACCAAAGATGCAGCCTTAAGTGTGATGACGGAAGGAAATGAACTAGCTTTGCTCCACTGAAAAAGTAGACCTGATAGAATACTGAGACTCATTTTTGTTACCAAAAGGAATAGTAATGTCATCAGAACAGGGTAACTAGTTTACAGAATATACTACCAAATGTAAATGTGGGATCCCTTTTTAAGAATGATTAGTATTTTCACAGCAGTGATAGCAGAGAATTAAAATAAGTGTGAAACCTTTCTAGATGCAGGGTCATGAATGACTATATAAAATTTTATGTGCATGAAACTGACACTGGATGATAGTATGGGTTTCCTGCATCTTCCTAACATCTCATCTGTCACTATGATATAAATGCACCCATTGATAGTGGTGATGTGGTGAAACTGGGGGGCCATGGCCCCAGATTGGTAATACTGTATTAGGGTGGCAGCCATTTTTCCCTGGTAGATGGAGACTTAGAGAAAGGAAACTGAGGTTTCTCATGAGAGGAGCAGAGAGAGGGGATTTAGGAAGGAGCTCAGGTGGAGAGTAAGACAGAAAGCTGGAGAAGGGAGAGAGTGATAGGGCAGCAAGGAGGCTGGAGGTACACACCGTGCCATGTGTTGCAGTAGGGCAGGGAAGAAAACCACACTGTGGTGTTCCATCCCCAGTCCCGGCCAGTGAGAAGCCTGGGGAAGCATGCTGGAGAAACTTGTAAGCTGACTTGGAAACCCACTTTAATTTTGAAACTGCAAAGTTTGGGAATTGTCTGGAGACCTGAAGAAAACATGGAGTGCTGCTGTTTTTATCATGAGACATTTGAAGTGGTTGCTGCTCTTTCGAGTAAGTCTTGGTGGTTTGGGCTGAAAGAATGCTGGAGCTGTCTTTTGGAAGAGGATCAACAATGTCATCTTTATTTCTTTGTTGGATTTGTATTTCTTGTTTTTGGAGGTAGATCCATGATTCCATCTGGATTTCTTTATTTGGTTTGAGGGTGGGACAGCCACCATTTTGTGGATGCACATGGCTGAAAAACCAGTATGTAGTT
The DNA here is from genome assembly GCA_004024945.1 of Uropsilus gracilis. NCBI lineage: Eukaryota > Metazoa > Chordata > Mammalia > Eulipotyphla > Talpidae > Uropsilus > Uropsilus gracilis. Next base: position 78,752 of record PVHY01003163.1, on the reverse strand, counting down.
TTTTTGGATTAAAGGCTGAACTATGTGATTAGATTAAAAAAGCAGTCCCTTGCACCCTCAGTGGCTTTTGCCTATTTTGTCTTTTTGTGAATATATCTGTTTTATAAATCTTAAAATATTTTAAGGTAGTGTGGTCTTGCTACTGCTCATGTGTGCTGGGATGAACCTAAGTAGTGACTGAATTTAAAGGACCAGCTGCTCCCATCTGTAAGTTCAGTTAAGTTAGGTACCCTACTTTGCTTTTTTTTTGTTGCCTGGTTTCACCATCGTGGCTGATTTCAGATACAGACATGACATCACTGTGTGAAAAGTTGGGAAGAGATGTACACATTTGACCATGATGATGAATTGGGTAGCTTCAGTTACAGCAAGATATGGCTGGGTTATATGCATCCATTAATGTGGACAAGACAGTTTCCAGTCATTGGATGAAAAATGGGAGTTAGCATTTTCTTCCAGAAGACATCTTGGCCAGAGAATTACAATAGCAGGATGTGCAATCAGAAGAAATCCAATAAAAAATAAATTGTCACTATATGAAGTTCAGAAGGTTGAACTTGGGGCTTCTCTGGCTGAAAGGAGTCAGAAACTTTAAATTGAAGTGGTTCAGTGAAAATAATCTACTAACTCTACCCTGTAAGTAAGAATGACTAAGTGGAAAAGACAGGTTCATTTCTACCAGGATTCCTACTAAGACAAAAACAAAAGACCCGTGCAACCAGCTGCTAACTCCTTGCTAGAAAATGTTTAATTAGCAACATCTAGAGGTCAAAACAAGAGTTTAACTTCCTCTTAAAAATGTCAACATGATCTTATGACCGATTTATTACATAGATCTATCGGGAATGTTTATTCCCAATACTTTTATAAAAGGTACTTTAGAACAGAATTGTGTCTAAAGAACAGCTGTTATTTAAACACATAAAGAGTTGACAGTTCTTATTCTTCTACCTTCATATGAATGACAATTGATGACTGACTGGAAATGGTAGTTGAGTGAGAATCTGGATACCAGGGAAGACATGGGAAAGAGGCATGCTAGAATGGTGAAGCTTGTTTAGAGTTGAATAGGTTGTTTAAGAAATCATCAGGAACATCACAAAACAAGTTAAAAAATAAAAAGGAAACCTATTGAATGTGAAAAGATATTCACAAATCACATCTCCTAATTGATTTCTGTTCTGACCATAGTGTGTTAGAAGGAAATTTACTTAAAAAGAAATAAGGTTTGAAAATCCCATAAATTTTATAAGAGGCAGGTTATGAGTGTATTATATTGTAGACCCACCTACAGCACTAAAGACTGTTAAAATGAGGAAGAAATGTGGAAAACACCCAACCCCTTGCTATCTTATATAATCATAATAGTGTTTCTTGTGAATTTACTGTGTATCAGCGTATACTCTTACCTTCTTACCATTATCTCATTGAATCCTCAAAATAACTCTGGGTGTAGTCTTATTATTTTCATTTTAAAAATGAAATTTTAAATTTCATTTAAAATTTTAATTTCAAATTTGGTAATGAGGACTGAAGTTTAGCAGTAGTTGGGGGTCATCTCTTCCTCATTGACAAAAGGGACTGGTATTGGTGAGGGAAAGTTGCATTTTGAGGACTTAATGACTGGTTTCGCCTTAAGAAGATGAAATAGACCACCAGAAAGGATAGGCAAGCTTGAGAAAATGTCCTCCAGGAACAGTATCGGAACTTTGGGAGAGGAACATACCGCTTCCTCACCCATGCTCTGAGGACTTCCCCTATGCTCCTAGCTCACCACAGTTGGGCAAATGATGCTTCCCCTAAGCAGCAACAACTGCTGGGAGGGGTAGAGCTGAAGCACCTGGAGGTGCTGGTGGCCTGCTTGAGAATAGAGCCCCTTCCTGGTCTTGGGTAGGTGGGAATCTGGCTTTATTCCGTATAAAACTACTCAGCTATAGAACAGATGAAATCTCGCTGTTTGTGACAACATGGCTAGAACTGGAGATTATGTTAAGTGAAATAAGTCACAAGGAGAAAGACAGATACTGTATGATTTTATACCTATATGGAAAATAAAGAAACAAAACTAAGGAATAGATATACAAACCAAGATATAATCTTTCAATCTGACTGCAGTGCTGAGGCTACCACCTGGGAAGGTTGGAGGATGGAGTAAAGGAGGGAGGAGTTCCCAGGGACTATGGTGGAAAATTATTGGGGCTTTGGGGGTGGGTGAATATGGTCACAGATATTTGTAGTGTTGTGAAGCTATAACATACAGCGTTATAGACCAACATTGCCTCAATAAACATGATAAAATTGAAAATAAATACAATAAGAAATTGATATTTGAAGAAGTGGAATAAATGACGATATTTAACTAGTCAGTGTTAGAGCCACAGTTATACCCTATGACTCTTCATTTTATATTTATAATAATATTAGGTGAATATCTTTTATTTTATTTTAATGGTAGAATAAACTATTGTTTTTCGTCTACCTTTATCTTAGGATTGCTATTGTGATCTGAGACCTTCGATGTTTTCATATAAATTTCAAAGTTTTTTTTTGGCTTAATATGCTCTTTATTATAAAAATTTCTTTGTTTATGTACCTTCATGCTTCCTACTTGTCAACTCATGATGAACTATACACTTGAATTTGTGTCGTTCCATAAGATGGTATAAGACTGAACCCAGAGGACACTCTGGATCAGAAGTCAGCATGACAGTGAGGTTTTTTATCTAGCCTTAAACAACCCCCTTTAGGCAGTTCAACAAGTCTGAAACTGGGATAACATTTCAACTTAGAAAGGACTTGAGCGTTTTTATTTTATTTTTAATATTTTATACCATTTAATTTTGTTCTTTAGGTTACAACCTCTGTGTTATTATTTTTTCCCCCACCCTCCTCCCTCTGGTGCACCTTCCATTCTCTCACACCCCACTCTTTGTTGTTTATTAGCTGTGCTGAGTCCATTAGTCTCTTTCCTATGTTAGGTCCAGGCGAACCTTGCTGTTAGATTTTCAGTCTTAAGTTTGCGTTGGGTGGCCAGGTTATAATTCCTTTGTGATCTGTCCATGTTTTCTTGCTGCAGGCCGTCCTCTCCAATCCAATCCCATCTCCATTGCTTTGCTGCTTTTCCTTATGGCTCTGGTGTCGGACTTAGGGGGTCTCGCTCCCAGCCAGTGTTGGTCAAGAAGTTTCTCTGTGAGTTCAGGCTTCTGCGAGTGACCTTTGAAGATCATCTCTGCTTCAGTTTGCAGTTTTGATGTGGGGCCCATTATCCCCTCTTAGGTCATTCTCTCCTCTCCCGTAACGAGTGGAGGGTGTGTTGCTCTCCTTGAATATATCTCCAAAATGAAGACCCGGGTCTTGGCCCGGCAAGCGCAGAAGTGCGCATCGTGTCTCAACGGTTGTTTTTTTGGTCTTACATGCACTGGTTCACTTGGTTGTCCATCTGCTGTGTCCAGCTCAGGCCTGTGGGCTGGACTTTTGCCTGGTCCCTCACCCGTTCTATGTTGGGGTTGGCGTTGCGCATATTTTGGTTCCTCTGAAGTTTAGCTGGAGTAAGAAGTTAAGAGAGAGATGAAAGCCCCCCCACCCCACACCGGAAGCTCCCAGCACAGGGGCCGACCGGACCACCGCTTGCCCTTCCATGCCCCTGGCTTCCAGAGGCTGGGAGCTACACGGCACTGCCGACTTGAGCATTTTCAGAGAAAAAAAGATATGAGGCATCATCTGGTATACTGCAAACCTGAAGGTACCAGTTATGTTCCAGTTTTTTTTTTCTTCCTTAATTTATTTTTTTATTTTGTGGGTACAATTTCTTTTCTTTTCTTTTTTTGCATCACTATCTATCTGGGGGTGAGGGGGGGATTTGGACACAAAAGATTAAGACAATGGTTCATGGGTGATAAGGTGGAATTTCAGTATTTTTTGATGATTCTCTTTTCTTCCTTGACTCATGTTCCTACACTTCTCCAGGGGCTTTCTAGGGTTACCAAACTCTTGTCTTAGAATATGCTTTTGGGGGACCCCCTAGAATACAGTCTTTTAAAGGTAAGTTTATTCAGGTGTCAGTAACCATGTTCAGATGGTCGTAGAAATAAAAAAAAATTATTTTGGTTACTTAAAATATTGCCACATTTGTTTGGAAGTCACATTTCTTCTTTTTATTAATTGAATAATTTATTTATATACATATTTCACATCATTTTGATCCCTGAAGGTCACCCACCTCACCAACTGCTCCAGCTGGTCCCCAGCCTCCCGTTGTGTACTTTGATTTGGTTCCATATATTAGTGAAACCATCTGGTTTCTGTCTCTCCTTTCTGACTCATTTCTGCTGGTATGATTTCTTCTAGGTACATCTATGTTTCCATAAATGTATCAAATTTGACAAATTCATCAAATTTGTCATTTTAGTTGATGCATAATACTCCATTGTGTATATATACCACATCTTTTTCATCCATTCATCTGTTTTTGGACATTTGGGTTGTTTCCATGTCCTTGCAATTGTAAATAGTGCTGCAATAAACATCCTAGCACAGGTGTCCTTTTGTACCCACATTGAGGTCTCCTTTGGGTGGATTCCCAGAAGAGTGATTGCTGGGTCATATGATATTCCATTTTCATTAGTTTGAGGTTCCTCCATACTGCTTTCCAAAATGGGTGGACCAGTGTACATTCCCACCAGCAGTGTAGGAGTGTTCATTTCTTTCCACATCCACACCAGCACTTGTTGCCTGTTTTTTGGATGTGGGCCATTCTTACTGGTGTAAGGTGGTATCTCACTGTGGTTTTGATTTGCATTTCCCTGATTGCTGGTGATGTTGAGCAATTTTTAGTGTGCTTGTTGGTCATTTGTATTTCTTTTTAGTTCTTCTCCCCATTTTTTTTGATTGGGCTTCTTGTTTTATTTTTGTTTGGTTGTGTTAGTTTCTTGTGGATCAGCGTTATTAAATCTTATCACTTTTGTGGAAGGCAAAAATTTTTTCCCATTTGGTTGGGCTTCTTTTAGTTTTTTCAGTTGTCTCTTTCACTGTACAGAAGCTTTTTAGTTTCGTGTAGTCCCATCTGTTTATGTTTTCCTTCAATTTTTTGCCTTCTGTAGATGTTTCTAGAAAGGGATTTCTGAATTCCACTTCATGGAGGGTTTTGCCCAAGTTTTTCTCAGTGTATGTTATGGTTTCAGGTCTGACATCTAAGTCTTTTATCCATTTCGAGTTGGTTTTGTACATGGTGTGAGGATGTTGTCTTGGTCTATTTTTTTTGCAGGTCTTGTCCAATTTCCCCAGCATAATTTATTGTATAGGATATCTTTGTTCCAATGTAAGTTTTTCCCTCCTTTGTCAAAGATTAGTTGACTATACATGTGTGGTTTTATTACCAGGTTCTCAATTCTGTTCCATTGGTCTGATTGTCGGTTGTTGTACCAGTACCATGCTGTTCTAATTATTATGACTTTGTAGTATAGCTTGAAGTCTGACATAGTTAGGCCTCCATTCTCTCTTTTTTTAGTGAGGTTTTTTGAAATTCGAGGATTTTGTTATTCCATATGAATATTTGTAATTTTTGTCCTATGTCTTTAAAGAATGCCATTGGAATTTTATTGAATCTGTAGATTGCTTTTGGTAGGATGGCCATTTTGATGATGTTAATTTTTTCAATCCATGAGCAAGGAATGTCTTTCCATTTCCTTATATCTTCTTCTATCTCTTTTAGTAGCATTTTAAAGTTTTCTTTGTATAGTTCTTTTACATGTTTTGTTAGGTTTATTCCCAGATATTTAATTGTTTTTGGTGTGATGGTGAATGGGATGGCTTTTTAAATTTCTTCTTCTTCTGCTTGGCTTTTTGCATATAGGAAGGCTACTGACTTCTGTGTGTTGGAGGTCACATTTCTTTAACTGGTTATCTTGGTCTTTAGAAATTCTTTTAAAATATATGTTCTCTTTTTTTACTCACTCAAGGACTGTATTAAACTTTTTATAACAGTACTAACATTTTGATGATTTCATCTTTTCTGTTATAATTTCTTCTTCATGGACTTCTGCTGTTCTAGTCTCTTCTCTACTATCACTGAATATCTTAATATTATTTTTACATTCTCCTACTTCCATATTGCAATCATCTCTTGTTACAGGCATATATTTGTCTTTATTCCCTGGACTCTAAGAAGGCTTTTTAATGTTTATTTTTCACATAAGTGCATCAATTTCTGTAGCATCAGTTGTGCTTTTCATCTCAATGTGATCTTAAACCCAGCTACTCTGTTTTTATAATTCCTCATCATATCATTCATCTCCTTTCATCTCATCTCAACTCTTAAAATGACTTGTTTCATATAGGGTATATCTCATACTTTATGGAAATTTTCTTTTGGACCTTGCAGTTAATAATGTAGATGTATACTCCTCACTGAATCTTCTGGCTGTTGCTTTACCCCTTTGTCCTGAAGTTGTATAATTTGCTTTGTTACATTGTGGCATTTCTTTTTTATTATTTCCTCTCTATTCATTTTTGGTAAAGATAGCATCTATCTAGACTTAGTGCTTATCAACAAATACAATGATTAATCTGGCCTATGTGCTTCTTTTTATTTATACAATGATCAAATCCCTTTCTCAGATTCCTTGTTAGAACAGGGAAGATCCATATACACTGGTACTAGATAAATTGCCATTTTTTTTTAGCAGGCAAAAACCCAGTGAAGACACTAACTTTATGGCCTAATTTTCTGGAACATTAAAAACCATAATTCAATTTCTAAGCTGTTCCATGCCATTTCTAATTTTGCACACTCTTCACCCTTCTTTTTCCTTTCCAGTTATTTTTTTTAGGATTTATAGACTAGCAAAAATGCCAGTGGAGGTAAGAATTTGTAATTTAAGGAATTCAGAGATCTGCACCCTGTACACCACTTTTCTAAGAATTTATAGGGGAATGATTTCTTGGAGCAGTCCCTAATATCTGTTTAAAAAACATGTCATGTTGCAAGGGTTATAGGAGATTTTTCCACCTTATTTATGCAGTATGCTTTTCATAAAGCAAAGCTGGTTAATGCCATGAGCTGATGCTTGGATCAATATTCTCAATTCATGACCATATTTCTTATATGTTTTGTTTATCCCAGGTTTTCACATTAGATTTCATACAACCTTAATTTTAGTAGTCTTGTGAATTGTCATCTTTTAACATGCTATCAATATTTCTGTGAAGATTGGGATATACTGTATGAGTGCTAGAAGAAATCATATCTTCATTTATCATATCAAATCTATGATGTACAGTACATGCATCATAGATTTGTCTAATTAGTTGAATATGATCTATAACATTAAGACTGTGTGATTTGTGATTTAAATTTTGCCCACAAGTAATATTGTTTTCAGTTATGGGATTAAAATATCATGTGACAAGTCATTCTAGAAGCCTGCTTTGTATATGCTATAAATATCTACCTCAGAATTTTTTTTTTGAGACAACCACCTCAACTTTAATCTCCCTGCTGATCTTGAGGAATATTGCTGTCCCAAATTATGATGAAGTACCACAAAGTATACATATCCCTGGCTTCTGTCTCATGTCTATTGTCAGAATTCATGATTGCATCTAATGTAGTGACAGAAACTCAGGGAGAGAGAGCCAAAAAAGCAAAACATAAGCCACACTTCCCATTTTAGCAGGTATTATAAACATCAGCCTGAGAGTGATTGATAGGTAGGAGGATATCATAAAAGTGTAACCCTTTTTCTGATATGCCAAAAACAAAAAAAATGGGAAGTCAGACTTAGAAATTCATATGTTTGTCCATCTGAAGTATAAACTTAGGCCCTGATACTTTTGTTCAAGATGAACAGTGGAACCATTAGACTTTTCATGGTATAAATAAATACAAATGTAGACAAGAGATCAAATGTTATTTAATCTATTGATAAGCATAAAAATCTACGTGTGTTGTTAATTTGCAGCTGTGTGCCAGAGCAACCTTTTGAGTGTTGAATACTGATTGGGTCTCTTCTGAACTCTGTTCAGTGACATCACAATAATGACTTGAAACTGACCATGTTGGGAACATCTGTGTCACAAAATCAGGAAATATTATCATTAGGGTTTTCCTGCCACTCACTCCCTGCCCCCGCAAAGAACAAGTTGCAAAATTATCATGGGGCCCTTTTTATGTTTCTTTTCTGGTGCTTACATGATTCTGTTTTATTTACTTCTATTAAAGTCCCTAGTCTTCATTATAGTGATTGAGTCAGAATTGATACTGGATTTGAGTTTTTATACATTTGCTTTTACAAGGGAGCAGAAACTTCTCCTTGAACAATAGTTTTATACCTTCTTTTACTTAAGTTGTTGGTGGGGCTAATAATAGCAAAAATTATGTTTTTATCATTAATCTTTTCAAACTAAATGCTGCACTATTCTCTGTTTTTTAAAAATCTTTAGCATTTGTTTGAGACTAAATGCTTCCAGTTATAGCAATGGTGGACTTAATTTCAACTGGTCTAGATAATGTTTTATAAATAAAGGTCTCTGGTGTAGGGTCCTGTTACCAGCTCTATTCTATGCCCCTGAAGCCTGGAGGCCTTACCAGGGGTAGGGTGGACAGATTGTCTGAAAAGAGCTCCTGTAGAAGGAACCAAAGGGGGAAGGAACTCCAGGACACTGCTGGCATTGATTCTGTTGTCCCCTCATTTCTCTTGACCTTCTCCATATATATTTTGTTCCTCAATATTTCCTGCTTTCCTCTCCTTGTGATTTAGTTTAGTATACCTAGAAGACTGAATTTCTACTTGATTCTTTAATTTTAAACAAACAGTTATGAGAAAGGTAAGTATGTGTTCATATAGGTGACCTAGCTAAGAAAGCAGTTATTATCTCTTTTTTGCTGGCAATTGTTTAATGTATGTTCAGTATTTACTTGAGGAAAAGGGAATGTCAGTACCTGTTCAGAATTGTTATTTCAACATGAAAGCATTATTTCTGTCTATGCTAGAGCACCAATTTCCATGTTTAGTTGTGAAATGAACTGCAGATGCTAGCCTCAGTGAATGCACATCATGCTTTCATGTTCATTCGGTAACATTTTAATGTTCTTGAGAAAAACACTTCTCAAATATTACATGTAACTACTAACCTGGGAATCTTGTTAAAAGCAGATTTAGAGACTTCTAATTTAATTGGTCTAAATGGGTATAGTAAGGACCTGAGATTCTTACCTGGTTCTTACATGATATTGTAGTTGCTAGTCCAGGGAATACACTTTAATTCATTTTTAGTTTTCTAATTGATTGCACGTATATGTATTTTTTTTTACTTCATTGTATACCCCACCACCTTGTCAGCTGTGAACCATTATCTTATCTCTTGTGCTCATCCCTCTCCTGCTTTCACCCTCCTATGCCCTCCTTTATGCTTTAGTTCTGCCCTTAGTCTGTGAGTTTTAACGTTTTTTGTCCGTTTGTTTGCTTGTTTTTCCTATATCCCACATATATTTACCATCTGGTATTTCTCTTTTTCTTTCTGGCTTATTTCTGCTAGCATGATTTCTTTTAGGTCCATCTATACTATCACAAATACATCACATTTGTCTTTTTTGATTGCTGAATAATATTCAATGGTGTAAATACAGCACAACTTTCTTTTCTATTAATTAAATACCTTATTATATGTATAATTATTTCACATCTTTGTAATCCCCAGGGCTCTCTCCTCCATGATTATTCCATCCCTCATCTGCCTCCTTCCCCAATTTGTGAACTTCAGTTTGTTTTTTTAGCTTGTTTTGACTTTTCCTCTTGGCCTTTTGTTTGTTTTTTCTATGTCCCATATATTAGTGAAACCATTTGGATTTTGTCTTTTTCTTACTGACTTGTTTCTGTTAATATGATTTATTCTAGGTATATCGATGTTATCATGAAATCATCACATTTGTCATTTTTAATTGATGAGTAATATTCCATTGTGTATCTATACCACATCTTTTCCATTCATTCATCTGTTTTGGGACATTTGAATTGCTTCCATATCCTTGCAATTATAAATAGTGCTGCCAAAAACATCCAAGTATTGAGGTCTTCTTTGAGTAGATTCCCAAAAGGGTGATTGTTGTGTCGAATGGTTGGTAGTTCCATTTTCATTAGTCTGAGGGTTCTCCATACTGCCTTCCATAGTGGCTGGACCAGTTTGCATTCCCATCAGTAGTGTAAGAGTGTTCCTTTCTCTCCACATTCCTGCCAGCACTTGTTGCTGCCTGTTTTTTTGATATGGGCTATTCTTGCTAGTATGAGGTAGTATCTCATTGTGGTTTTGATTTGCATTTCTCTGATTACTAGTGAAGTTGAACATTTTTAATGTTCCTGTTGGCCATTTGCATTTCATCCTGTTGGCCAAAGAAGCATCTTTTTAGTTCCTCTCCCCATTTTTTGACTGGGTTTCTTGCTTTGTTTTTGCTAAGTTGTGTGAATTCCTTATGGATCTTTGTTATTAATCCCTTATCATTTTTATGGAGGTTGAATATTTTTTCCCACTCAGTAGGGTTTCATTTTGTTTTGTCTGTTGTCTTTTTTTCTATACAGAAGCTTTTTAGTTGGATGTAGTCCCAGCTGTTTATGTTTTCCTTCAATTTTTTTTTTTTTTTTGCTGGCTATATATACATGTATCAAGAAATGGATTTCTGAATTGTAATTCATGTAGGGTTTTACCTAAGTTTTCCTCTATGTGTTTTATGGTTTCATCAGGTCTTACATCCAAGTCTTTTATCCATTTTGAGTTGTTTTTGTACATGGTATTAGGGAGGTGTCTTGGTTCATTTTCTTGCATGTCTTGATGCAGTTTCCCAGCACCATTTATTGAAGAGGCTGTCTTTGTACCATAGATTTCTGATCCATTCATCTGTTTTGGGTCATTTGGGTTGTTTCCATATTCTGGCTATTATAACTAGTGCTGTGATAAACATATGAGTACAAGTGTCATTTCGAATTGGTGTGTCCAGGAACTGCACTTTTAATCACATGCAGTCATAAGATTTTGAGGGGAGAGTGTCATAGAGATTTGATATTTCTATATGGAAAGCAGGAGGACAATAAGCTAGTTTTCTTTTTTCAAAATTTTATTTCATTTTTTCGTTCTCTTTTGTCTTTTTCACTTATGAATCATTAAGACTCTTTTTGGGAGAAGTGGGTCATGGTTCCCTAACATTAAAGAAATTATCATATTTTACGTTACTTGCTGGAAATGGAGCTGTGTGTACACTTAGGAAGCAGTTATATAACACTAGGATTTTTAGAATTTACATTTCAAAGTTACTGCTTAGAACATGAGATAAGAAATCCCCCATGTGCTTAGAGTTGTGACTGATTTAAAAATAAGATTTTAATTTACTCAGTAAAGATCTTCATTAAAAAGTATTCTTTGAAAAGAAATTTTTATAATAAAAAATAAAAAATAAATAATATTATTATATTATAAATATTATTATTATAATAAAAAATAAATAATAAACCAACGACATTTTTCTAAATACTGTTCACATAAGAATCTTTAAATCAACATCTTCAAGTTCTAGGACATTCTGGTTTATAAATATTGAGGTTGAAGTTGCTGTATCTAAAACAGACTCTGCACCCCAGGTCAGGTTTTCAACTGCTTAAGTCTGAGCAAAGGCACATATTAGATAACTTGATAAATATTTGTTGAATGGATTGAACTTAAAGGAAACGCATACATAATTTGCATACCAGTCTAACTTAAACAATGTCTGCCATAAGCATGCTTTCCAGAAATGATTCCTCTTTAGACCTGAAAATATGTAGTGCTCTTTTGTTAGGCTTTATGATCTGTCTTTAAAACTCCTTCTGCTCTATAAAGCTCCCTCAACACTGAATTTCTAGCAACACTGAATTCAGCAGCAACAGCACGTATGCAACTACAAATACCTGCCTATTGTATTTTGAAAAAAAGTGAATCTACTATTCTCATAGACTCTGTTGTACTGAGCACAGAGCAACTAGTCAATAAAAACTAGTAAATTGGTTTCCTGGTTTGATAAGTTGATTGTTGGTGGTCCTTTATTTAAAAAATGTCCATGTCAGATATTTCTAGCAAGGTCCAAGCCATCCAACCTCAGCCAAACAAAATATTATGTTGCTTCAAGAAATTTTCTTATGACCAAGTCTTTGAAATACCCATTGAGTAAGATATCTCAATAAAAAAGTTTAGGTATGTTTCTCTAAGGATCAGCTACATATAGTTAGTAGTATATTTCCCCAAGGTGCAGTTGAGAATAGCTTTTATAATATTTCCATCTTGTACTACTGGTTGATGTTTTCTCAAGGGTCCACTGAGCCTGATTTTGGTGTGATTACTTCAACCAATCAATACCAACCTTCACACACACAAACTGAGTGTGTGAAGAACACACTCAGCTGAATCATGGGCAAACATAATTAAGTATTTTTAATGCCTGTAATAGCTAACATTCCTAAAGTTTTACTCTAAATCATGTCCTACCCTGGTGCTTCAATTTAAGAGTCCATTTTGTCTTTGTAGCAGCACTAAAGAGTAAGTAACATATTACTCCTGTGTACAATACGAAATTGAAACCAGAAAATTAAAGTCACTTTCCCCATTGTCATGGGACCAGAAAATACAGTACTGGGATGTGGACTCAAGTTGGGGTTTTTGTCTCAAAAGTTTGACTGGAACCATTTAACAACCACTAGTCACATGTATTTAAAATTGTTAGAATTAAATAAAATTTTAAGGTTCCGTTTCCTTAACACCCCGATCATACCTAAAATGCTCAATCATCACACTGGGCCGGTGAATCCCATGTTGGACAGTGTGATATAAAACCGTTCTATCACTGCTGTAAAGCTGTCCACGACAGTGCTGTGTCAGTGCTTATACCTGCTGTGGCCTGCAGACTGTGATGCTTCCAGGTGCTACATGAGAATGTGTAAGTTGGAGACAGTAGCTTTTGAGCAGGGTGTGTGTGTGTGTGTGTGTGTGTGTGTGTGTGTGAGAAAGAGAGGCAAGGGGTGGTGAGGAAGAGAAGAGTTCTGCATCTCAGTTTACCTTCATCTAGACTGAGGGCTTCAGTAGGAACAAAGTTTCCCCTGGAATATCCTATGACATAACTACAGTGCTGGCAGATCTTCTGGATCCAGAAGCTTAGGACAGTTAATTTAAAAGCTAAGTGACCTGACCAGAGAGATCAAGGAGAGGAGAGGACATCTGTACATGGTCAGCTGGCTATTAGCATCTGCCTACAACTGGACTATGACTGCTTGTAAGTCCACTCCCTTGGGACATGCTCCATTTCACCTATCCGGAGAGCATACTGGAGAAACCTGAAAGCTCAGCCTCCAATGGACCGACCACTCTGGGTCTGCCTGCTCACTACCCATATCTGAGCTCCTGACAGACTGATTGTCAGGGTGAGTGTTCCATTCACTTTACACACACTGACTAGCAGCCCAAAAAAGACTAACATTGGAAGATACACCAACTACTCTAGATACACATAACAATAAGAACAAGCATGGCTTACACTCAACACATTCCAAGCACCACCTCTGGGTGCCTAAAATAAATTGTGCTAAACATAAATTGTAGTTATTACTACTTATATTTATTAATTGTGATATTATGTATACTTCAAATTTTCACATTATAGCTGAGGTTTATATGCCTATATTATGCTTAATGTTACTGTTATCATTTTCATTCTCAATTGATACATAGAGACTTGATCATACAGCATTCAGCTGGCAGAGTAGAAGGTAGGCCTAGCTAATCTGGGTCCTTGTCCTTAGTTCACATTCTTAATTGTCATTCGAAGCTGCTTTGCTTGCCCAGCTTGGAATGTACTCTTTGTTGCACTTATCTGTGCAAATACTCTGTTGGGTGTTTGGCTTGGGATGATTTTCACAGGGTTACTCTAGTTACAGCCTGGAAATTTACTGAGGTTCTAGAAACTTCTTTTTTTGATGTATGCATACCACAAATGGCAGTGATCATGCAGTATAATTCTGAAAAGCAGAATTTCTAGCATATTTACACCACACTTGAAATTTCTAGTCTGTCTACAGGCAAATGCTTTTTACTTACTTTGCATTTTGTACAGTGCATTAGATAAGTATTTGTAAATGTGTACACTTTTGAGTTTGTTATAGGGGCCAGAGTTTGATTTTAGTTGCTTTTTCCTTCTAATAATTACTTTTTTGGCACAAACATCTGGGTGTTTCTGTCAAGCAATATCATTCAGGAAGCATTATCTGAGAATAATGAAAGCAACAATTAAAAAATAAATGTAATCATTAATATTCTGCTAATTGTTATTAATTAATATGAGCCATACCAATGCTGCTATGAATATAAAACACAAAGGACTAATTAAAAAAATTGGTAGAGTAGTAGTAACATTAAATAAATTGGAAAAACAAAGACAGACATTTGGTAGCTCTGCATCAGTCTTTAGAGGACTGAGGTTGCTGAAAGCTATCTGTTAATTTTACTAAATAAATATCATTCTTGTCAGCAAGGTGTTGAAGACCAAGAATTTGGAAAATTATTAAAAACAGAAAATATCTTCTGAGAGTATGATTGATGTGGCATCAAACTCAATGCCAACACAAATCTTTCAAATAGTGCAGTTTCTTATCTCTGAAACTTTTATCATCTCAAGGTATTACATGTTACATGAGGCTAAACTGAAGGTGCATTTTTGAGATCTATCAAAACTGTAAGGATGTAACATAAATGATGTCATGTGTGAGACTAGATTGGGAAAGAAGATAAACCAGCTTACACTGGTTGAACTCAAATGTGGTTAACCTAAAAGAAAGGAGTTATATGACTACATCAAAGTAAAGCTTCAAGTGAAGTCACTTTGTGAGAGAATTCAAAAGGCCCATGGAAGGTTCTGGAAACTGCACTGGTGTTTACAAAACAAATACAGCTTTCAGAGTAGTAATGAATATATATGTGACAGTCACACTAGCATGTATCCTTGGTGTCATTCCTTAAATGAGGACGAAATGAGCTAAAGATGTCTAATGGTTCATTTTAACCTTAAACACGTGAAATTCTTAATGAAACTAATAGGGTTATACCTTGGAGCATTAGTCTTTTAAACATATGCTTTTTGGGCTATAAAAAACCTGAATATTTCACAGGTTGATTGCTTGGTGTTTGTTTATAAGAGTATGAAGAGAATTAAAGTAAGAATAAATAATTGTAGAAAGAATGAATAAATGTAAAATTAAAATGAAAAATATAGGAAGGTAAGAACAGAATAAATATAGGCATGCCTGGAGAGATAAAAATGAGAGTCTATGTAGACTAATTTATTTGTTCCTGTAGTCCTCATAAAGTTCAGGTTCACCTCCAGTAAAACCTGGCTGATAGGTGACAATGTGTGATTAGCATGTGAATATCCTATGCATTTCAATATTTGGAAGATAGTCTTTTTATCAAATGGACATTATGGGTGTTCAAAACAACTGGACACTCACATGTGAAAAAAATGAATCTAGATATAGATCTTACAGGCTTCAGAAAAATAAACTAAATATGACTCATAAATTGAAATGCCAAATACAAAATTGTGAAACTCTTAGAAGATAGCATAGGAGAAAACATATATGATTTTGGGTATAGTGATGATCTTTTAGATACAGTACTAAAGACACGACCATGGAAGAAATAACTGATAAACTAGACTTTAGTAAATTAAAATTTCTGCTTGGTGAAAGACAATGTCAAGGGAATGAGAAGACAAGCCACAGACTGAGAAAATATTTGTAAATAAGATGTATAATAGATATGCAAAGAATCTATTATCGAACATGCAAAGAACTCTTAAAAAGCAACAATGTGAAGACAAACAATCCAATTTTAAAAATGGAACAAAAACCTTAAGAGTATCCTTCCAAAGAAGATATACACATGGAATAATCAGCATATGAAAAGATGCTCCACATTGTACATCATTTGGGAAATACAAACTAAAACAGCATTGAGTTACCCTATGTAGCTATTAGAAGGATCAAAATCTGGAGGAGTGACAGCACCAAATGTTAACAAGGATATAGAGCAACAGGAACTATCATTTATTGCTAGAGTAGATGAAAAATGGGACTTTGGAAAAACAGTTTTGATGACTTACAAAACTGAACTTCTTACTACTTTGCATTCTGGTAGACAACTTCTTGGTTTTTATCCAAAGAAGCTGACAATTTATGTTCCCATAAACATTTTCACATGGATGTTTATAGCATCTTTTTTAATGATTGCCAATATTTGCAACTAAGATATTCGTCAGTAGGTAAATGGATTAATAACTGTGTTCCATGTAGAGGAAATTGTTCAACATAAAAATGAAATGAGCTATTAAGTAATGAAAGTATGGAAGAAGCTTTGCAAATTAGTGTTTTCATGTTCTTTGGATAGGTACCTAGAATTGGAATTGCTGGATCATAGATTAGATCTATTTTTAAAATTTTGCACTATTTCCACAGAGATTGCACTAATTTGCATCCCTGTCAACACTGTGCGAAGGTTTCTTTTCCTCCACATCCTTACCAACACTTATTGTTTCTTGTCTTTTTGATTTAGGTCATTCTCATTGGTGTGAACTGATATCTCTTTGTACTTTTGATTTTTATTTCCCTAGTAATAAGTGATAGCGAGAATTTTATCATTTCCTGTTGCAGCCTCTATGTCTTCTTCAGAAAAGCATCTGCTCAGATCTTCTGCCCATTTGTTGTTGTTAAGTTGTATGAATTCTTTACATATCTTGGATACATTTAGTTCCTCTCTGCTAGATGATGTACAAATATCTTCTCCCATTCAGTAGACTCTCTTTCCATTCTGGTGAATTTCTTTCATTGTGCAGAAGCTTTTTAGTTTAGTGTAGTCTCTTGCATTAATTTTTGCTTTTATTTTGCTCATAATCAACCTATTTATTTAATACACATGTAGTAAGTACCATTCTATGTCATCTACTATTATAGGCAAAGGAAAAAGTTTGGTTGAAATGACTCTATATATAGCTGACTTGAATATCATGTGAAAAAATATTATCCTCTTAGTTGTCCACCTAGGTGATTATTTGGTTATATGTCTGAACCCCAGACCACCCGTCTTGGGTTTGGCTTGGTATGGCTCATTCTTGATATGAATGAGCCATACTTCTTGGTATGGCTCATTATCTTTAAGGGTGCATGAGGACCACAGTTATAAACTACTGGATTATTGCTTCCTCAAAGCTTTATGTATTTCCTTTGGCTTGCTATTTATTACATTTTTTGAATAAAATATTTGTAGACAAGAAGATCTACTTTAAAATTTCAGCCAGAACCAACATTAGCACATATGCAATACAACTTTAAGAGCGTTTAGGAGTCCAGAATAGTACTTAAAGTAATCTAACAAACAAGTAGAACCCTGACTTGTAGCATCACTGAAAAAGCCCCATGTCAAATTTTGTTTAGATCCACTATTACAAACCGTTACCACTACTATCTAGAGCTAATTGGGAAGCAGATTTGAAAGTCAAGACCCAGAACTTTAGAAATAATATATAATATTCTTTACATAATAGTAGTAATAAGTATTAATATACTAAGTGTCTATACTAATATCCAAAGGTGAGGTTGCTAATCCTTCAAATTGGAGAGGTGGAACATAGCTAATCCAGAAGCCAGGGAGATTTGTTTGTCTTGTTGTGTGCAGATTTATTTGGTGATTGCACATTAATCTATTGAGATAATGTGTTGGACAAACAATAGCTAAGACATGGAACTGAGTACAGTTCTGGTTCTGCTGATCAGTAATTGAAAAGCTGCATTTCTTTATACTCAGTCTATTGTTGCTGGCTTTCTTTCTAAAATACAAAGACAAAAGGATAATCCCAAGCAAGGATTGTTGGCTTCAGGTATGGAATCCTAAATATCTTATGAACACTAAAATACCTAGATTCAGCTGCTAATAGGAATCCAAACCAAGAACTAATAGGGCTCCCATCAGGATTTCTAGGAGAATGACAAGATTTTGTGCATGCTCAAGTCCTTGTACTTGTAGGCTGGGGTTAGAAGTATCCTTCTTTATTTGTTCAGCATCGTCAGCAAGGTAGTCCTTAGAGTTTACTTCTAACTACAAAGGCAACTGCAAAATAATCAGATCAAAATGCTGGTGATAAATTAAATAGGTATTATGTGTTTAGTAATTCTTGTCTCAATAGATAACTGTGTTTGACTTAAATTATTGGAAGATTTTCTAACTCTGACTGGAAAAAAGTTAAGTGTCAAGTGGTCATTGTCACAGATTAGGGATATGCTGGGGTAAAACAAAGATAACTTTCTGATTTTAGTTTCCAAAAATCTAAGTTTAGGAATCTATAAAAAACTCTAATTATAGCAAGAATATTTAGAGCTTGATGAGAGCTCTAAAATCCCCCAAACCCAGAATGGAAAAGATTTCCTTAGAAGGAATGTTGAGAGTTTGAGGGAGAAGTAGAGGAAAAATGAGGGTGGAGATGTTGAGGGCTTGCAAAAGTGGACTGTACTCTGTTGCCAAGGTAGAGTCTAGAGCTGGATCAAAAGTGAGGAATCAAAGTGAAGTTTAAGATTCCTGTCAGTAATTTTGGAATACATGCTCATTCTCTATTCTCTCCCTTTGAGGATAATATGGTGAAATATTTCTTTTCTTTTCTTTCCTTTTTTTTTTTTTTTTTTTTGCAGCATGAGAAAAGCTACCTTTAATACAAACATAACTCAAAGAGGAGAGAAAAACCAAGGCAAGTTTAGTGAACATTTGGAGTCCTGATGGACATTAAGAATTGCTGTGTTAATGAGTGGAAGACCCTCCAACTACTGAAAATGGAAGTACCATGTGATCCAGCAATCCCACTTCTGGGAATCTACCCAAACGATACCAAAACACTAATTGAAAAGGAAACCTATATGCTTGTGTTTATTGTGGCACTATTCACAATAGCCAGGATATGGAAACAACCCAAATGCCCCCAAACAGATGAATGGTCAGAAAGTTGTGGTGTAAATATGGAGTATTATTCAGCAATAAAAAAGGCAAAAAATCATGTCATTTGCAGCAACATAAATAGAATTGGAAGGGATTTTACTAGTGGGAATTAGTCAGAAGGAAAAAGAAAAATACTGGTGATCTCACTTATATGTGGAATTTAGATAAATCAAACAAAAGGACAGGTAATAGTAAAAGCTAACAAGTTGGCTATAGAAATGAAACATCCAGCAAAGGAGAAGGAAGAAGAGGGGTGAAACGGGAGGGAAGAACACAAGGGAGAATGGTATGGATCATGTGTGATGTGGTGGGAGAAATATGGTGACTATAGCAATGTAAAATAAATAAATTGATTAATAAAAAATGAATTGCTGTGTTAGATTGTGTGATTCATCTACATAATACAAGATATTTTCTTTATTATTAAATGAATCTGAATTAGGCAATCTATTACTCCGTGTCAATAGTATCTTACCTGGTAAGACAACAGCTGTATTTTGATGAAACTTCTGTGTATATCCAAAACTTTAGACATAAGCTCTCTTCATCTCCAAATCACCTTGGAAGTGAACACTACTATCTGTGTTTACCATTTGAAAAGTCAAGGTTTGGAATTGTTGCTCAAGGTGGCAGAGCAGGATTTGGATTAGGGTCTAAAACCCAAACTATGGAATGTTTTTTCTCTTTTACCAAATTAGATCCCATTTATATTCTACCTAACCTGAAGATGTTTCTTTAAAATTCAAAGTTCAATGCATCATGTCTTTTTCTGCCCTCTCTGACACTACTTCTATTCACTAATGCTTCTGAGGGATAGACCATAGAGTGTACAGAGCACATTTTTTATTACTAAATCCCCTAATGGGATTCAGGCAATACAAATCAAGGTTATAATAAAAGATTAGAATCTCTTGAAATAGATTCCAGGAGAAAATAAGAAAACCCAAATGCACTACACTTAAGACCTGCTTTAAATGGCAATATGAAATAAGAGACATTGGAGGTTAACAAGCTAGACATTGATTTAAAAAAAATCAGTTTTAGGTGCATATGAGGGTGCCAATTAATGTGCCTAATAATAACACTCTCAGTTGAAAATGAAAATAATGTGAAAAAAACAATTACCTCTGGTAATGATAACTACAGGGGACACTATAATTTAAAATCTGGCTTGATTTTGACTGCACCATTGAAGATGAAGAATTTGACAAGTACTTTCTTAGATGACATGTCATATGTTCCACCACAATTATTTCTCTAGAACATATTAGAAGATATGCATCCATGCCTATTCTATATGCTTACTCCAGGATGATAAAGAGTCACTGAGCTAGAACACCCAGAACCATTGAACAGTTATGCACGAAATATTCTCTAAGCCAAGCTAAGCTGGAGTCATCTGCTCACCACTCTGTGATAGATTCCCAGGCTGCCAAACCTCAAGTCATGTCTTTCTCTAATGTATGCAGTGAATACAAATCCAAAGGCACAACTGCAGGAAAGAGAGGTGCTTGGAAGGTGTATTATGTGATATCCTAGGAAAGATATTTCTTGTAAGGATGTTTTGCCAACCAAAGAAATGAAGACAGAGATGGAACACATAGGACCTCAGTGTAAAGAGTACAGAAGGGGTGAAAGAAAGGACCAGATAGAGAAAGGACCAGCAATGGACCAACAGTAAATGCATCTCTGCCGGAATTATAAACGAAGCTGTGAGCTGTGCACTCCCTCTGCAAAACTCTGTATTTCAATAGATATATGATGGACAGTGGCAACTTCTGAATAGGTTGTAAAGGGGAGACATGACAGACATTGGGCTTGAATTGAAACGTGTATGAACCGGAAAACAAAGCAAAGCACAAGTCACAAGAGGCAATTTAAAAAATAGTAGTAAGGGAAGGAAATTCAGTAAGTGCAGTAAGTGTGGGAAGATAATATTTTGAGACACTTATTTTTTTTTCTCCTGATCTTATCCCTCATTTTCTCTTGTGTTCCCCTTGCCATCCCTTTCAAGGCCTGGCTAGGTCTTGTTCCTTGCTTGGGGCAGGGGAAAGATAGGATAGAAACAAAAACAAATGAGTATTGTTGATTCTGTGTTTACCATTCGACAGTGACAGTGTGTGACTGGAGATGATTTTAGGGATGACCAAAATCTGAAGGGTAGTGAGAGTTTTACCTTTCCACCCCAACTGGAAGAAAAGGGTGTGGATTGTTGTAGGGAAATGACCCCTTGCTTTCTGGAGGAAGCCTGTGGGTTAGAAGAGGGAATGTGGTAAATTTAGGAGAATGGGTTTTGGTCAGGCTGGCAGAGATCTTGGTGTCCCAGTCTGATATGGGAAGGTTAGTATATATTTTGTGCCCATAAATTAAAGGAAATTAGGAGAGAACCCTCAGACCTGAAGGGGACAAGAAGAGAAAAACAGTGATGTTTCTTCCAGAGGCGACCCATGCAGGTTATGACAGAAAGCCAGGAGTTGTCATTTCAGAAGAAATCTGCATGGACATATGGTATTAAACAACAGATTGACATGTCCCACCCCTTGTATCCGATGCCCTGGCACTGTGTTAGTTACTCAGAACTTTGACACAACCATAAGGGGAACCTAATTAGTTGATACTAAGTTTCTGCCATCTTGATGGAATAGAAAATAGACATTATGCCAAGTTATTCATAATTGTTATAAAATTCTACTTATGAGACATACACTGAGATAAATACTACTTTGATATGATTATTTTTACTTTCATATTAGAATCTACAAGGTAAGTTATTTCTTTGCTCATTAGGGAATATCTTTAAAAATAATTAGAAATAAATTTTACTAACAATTTTATGCTACTTTTTGATGTAACAAGATGTCAACATTGGTTATTATTTGCTATAAGAAAGATTTCAAACTTTATTTAAGTGGTTCAATAGGTTGGTACCAAGCTCTCAAGAGTTAGCACTTATTTACCAGCAAGCACTCAAGCACTAGTACCTGTAAACTTAATTTCACTCATTTTTCACTCCTGTGATCCAGGCATACCTAATGGTGTAAAACTGGAATGTTTCTTAATGAAATGTACTTACAAACTAGTTCTCTGACCTTGGGCCAAGTGAGACCAGTAGGAAGATCATTTATATAACTGAAAACCACCTCTAAAAGTAGACAGCTTTTAAGCTGCCTGTAGATCAAAGAGGGCATTTGGAAGAAGCTGCTTACAGGACATAGACCACTTTGATATCTGTCATTTTCTCATTGACATGGTGAGGATCAGCAAGCTCCGAGAGGCTACCCTAGCCTCTCTGCTAATTTAACATGTGGGAAAAAATTTCAGCTAACTTATGAGACAAGAAATTCAAATGATAGCATGTGACAATTTTTTACTGCCTTCCAAAAATAAAAGAGGAGTTTATTTGTGGCCATAATTTCCAAATGACAGAAAAAAGAGAAAAAAAATACCATCTGTTTCTGATTTTCATTTCATTGTGCTTAAAGCTTCAGATGAACTGGTGCTGATCTTTTAAGTTGTGCATAAAATATCACCTTGTGAATTCTGGGTAGCTGTTGTCATCCAGCTTTTCATTATAAATCTCCACAGATATTTTTATTGGGAACAATTTAGTCAGTTGCTTTAATCATTCTGTATTTCTAAGTGTTCCCTGTGTGCAAAGCTCTGTGCCTAGTGCTGGCTTTGTGGAGATGGCCAGATGTAGTGTTTCCCTCAAGTTGCTTACAAGCCCTTTGGGGACACAAATAGGTACACAGGTCATTACAATTCCCTGATTTAAGTATTTTGATAACTACTTGGAGCCAGCACCCATTGTATATGGAATGGCTAAATGGGAAGTGTCGTAAACCACTATTTTTTTTTAATGTTGCCCAGGATAGTCCTAAACCTGAACCTGTGGACTCAAGTACTCCCTCGCCTCAGCCTCCCAGCTCTGGGATTACAGGTGCGTGCCATCGTGCTCAGCTTAAACCACTATTGATGGTGAGGGTGAGTAGTGGCTGTCAGCCCTAGGAGAACATCTAGCTATCAGCATGTTACTTGCTCTGGTTTTGCCATAGAGTTACTGTTCCCTTAATAGTGAGCCACTTTTCTCACCCCTCCCATCCCAGCAGGACTTGTGAACATGTGTGTGGTAGTTCCAGAGGCCAGAATTCAGGATTCAGTTTGGGGGAAGACAGGTAGAGTCCTAGACAGTGCCATGCGGGCAGAGTGAGAGATGCTATTACTGGAGTCAGGGAAGTTACTAACAATATAGGAGGAGACCCATCAGGAAGCTACCTTTTGCTGTGTTTTTCACTGTGGTTGCCTCATTAGCTAGAATTAAAGCCATGTGGAAACCACCATAAGAAGTTAATGAAGGCATACCTAAGATCCTAGCCCTCATTACTGCCAGGAACAGCAAAACCCCCCAAGTCCCCAAGATAGAAAACACAAGCTTTTATGTTACCCTAGATCCCTCTGGTGACATCAATATATTTCTGGTGAGAAACTAGAAGATGTTGTGGAAAACAAGACCCTTTGTATTCCAGGCCAGGGGATACTACATGGACCTAAGGAGCAACACCAGTGACCATAAACTGAGAGGCAGAGTTCAGCATCCCAAACTGGATGTTCCTCTATTCAGGGCCAGTAAAGCCATCCCAGGGGAGAGAGGGAGGTGTCAGGAAGTCTCTGGATGAAAGTGATGTTTCACTTTTCATGAATCTTGACAGGTGACTCTGAATTGGTTATAAACTGAAGTTTTTCAGTCTTGGTACCACTGATACTTTGGGCTTAATCATTACTTTTTGTGGGCACTGTTCTGTGTGTTGTAGGACAGGAAACCAGATCCCTGGCATTTACCCACTGGATGCTAGCAGCACCCTACCCCACCAGTGTGACAATCAAAACCATCCAGACAATTCCCAAATATCTCTTGGGGTGTCCCAGTTGAGAATCATTGTGCTAAATAGAAATGAAAAAAGGGGGAAAAGGAGAATAAACCATTATTTGTTCTTGAGCCTTGTAGAGCCAGTCAGATCCATTAAACCTGGGTAACAAATAATGTACTGCAGACATTTTGTAGATTTATTGGCAGGGTTGTATTTTGGGGAAAAAGATCAACAACACTTATAGACTGAGAGAAGATGAACCAAACCAAAATGGACAGATGCAGGTATAAGGAACAGCTGGGCATTTATATCAATTCCCAAATGAATATTCTTTACTTTTTACATGTAAATTGCCCATAAACCATGGGTGTAGAGTTTCATTCCAGGACATTTGCTTTTTAAAGAAAGTCTCTTGCTTTCCTTACAGAGTTTTTGATTAAAATGTACTTGAGTTACATTTTCTTTCTTTTTTTTTTATTATAAAATTTACTCCGGTTGACAATTTCAGCCATAGACATGTACATATATGTATGTGGGGGGGGGGGTGAGGAGGGGTGGAGGTGGGAGGGAGTGGTTAGAGAGGGAAGGTGGTGGGTGGTCTCCAGGCAATACAAAGATGTGAAACACAAATATATATAAAAAAAATAAACTAAGAAAAAAAAAAAAAAGGAATCAGTGCAATTTCTACGCTGGGGAGAAGCAGCTCTCCTGCCTGCCTGGCACTATGCAGATGGCTCTCTTTTTCTTTCTCCGTTCCCTAATGACCCTGTCCTTTTTTTTTTTCTTTAAATTTAATTTAATTTTTTTAAAATTTGCATATATATGTATATTTATATTACTTTATTCCATCATTGTGTACCCCTGGGCTTTCCCACTTCACTAACACTTGTTAACCATCCTGATCTTTTGTGCTCTTCACCTCCCCCACCTTCTTCCCCCTCCTCCTCTCTCGCTCCATGGTTCAGTCCCAGTGGTTGTTTTCATTCTTATTCGTTTGTTTGTTCTTCCCTATATCCATCATATAAGACCATCCTGTACGTCTCTTTTTCTTTTTGACTTATTTCTGCTTATATGAGTCTTTCTAGTTCCATCCATGTTTTGAGTTACATTTTCAATCCTGTGAACTCTAGTGGGAGAATGGAGTCAGATATCTGGTGCTTGAGCTTTTATCTGCTTATTTTATTAATAATGTATATTTTCGTACATTGTTGTGTATGCCGAACTTCTCCCACTGTATCACCCATGAACTGTCATTATGTTCACTTATGTTCATCCCTCCCCTCAATTCGGTGCTTGGGCTTTTTAGAGCATAACCAGGAGAGCTGTGACAGTCCCTCAGGGGTATTGCTTCTGCCTTGTTTTCCTCTAAGTCAAGAAGGAAGAAAAAGGAATCAACACATTCGGTTCCTTATACAGACATTTCGTGAGCCTCACTTTGGTGACTTATTTCCTTTTCAAGTTGCCTTTAGAGTTTGTTAGAGACTCTCATAGGGAGATCCTATGGGGAGATTGTCATAGGGAAGCTCATGGGGTGGTTGAGGTGCCCATTAGGTGAGGAGCACTAGATCCCCAACTAGACCTGTTCTGAGTTGTGGTCCCCAATCCTCTCCTGGTGGCCTTCCTGAGATTCTTTCTCCCAAGTCCATCATTTTCTCAGTATCTTCACAGAGGGTATGTAATTCTGTGTCTCCTCAGTCAGGTCTTTGAATTATGAACACCGAATTTGGGGATGAGATCAAGTCTCAAAAACTACCCAGTTTAATAGCTTCTCCCTCCATCCCTGTATGTATTAAAGGAGGGCCAGAGGAGAAGTGACGTAGGTGAGCAGCCCTGGCTTCCAGAGAATGCACTGGAAAGAGGCATGAGGATGAAAGTGCAAGAAAGCTAATTTAAAAGAAGGTGAGACAAACTCAGGAGAATCAGACACCTTCAGGAAAACTGATTTCAAAAGTCATGACAAAACCTGGAGAAGGGGAATAACAGAAAGAAGGGTGTGTCAAGGGTCTTTGGACAGAACTGTGGGACCTTGATATCCTCTAGGGAGAAGTAGAGCTACCGAGGTTTAAGAAGGGTCAAAAAGGGGGTCATGAAGAAGCTTTGTCTTGGACAGGATGGGTGACTTCATTCTCTGCTCACCTGTCAGAATGTTCCTTAATGATGTGCTCTCTGTGACAATAGAAACAACAGGAGAAACAGGCTGTGAACCACTGTCCTCAGATGCAAAGCCCCACTGGAACTGTGGGATTTGTGTAGGGTGCAGGAGTTAACATTGGAGAGAAGAGGAGGAAAACAGAGAAAAGCAATTTTAATAATTCTAGGTCATTTCTTTTGGTGGAGCACAATGGTTTATCGGCACTGTTACATTAGGAAAATATGTGCTTTTGCATTATAATCTAAAATGGTTTTCCTCAAATGTCGGCAGCTTTTGAGTAACTGATGAAATAGACTACCTACTAGTTATGTGTTGCAGGGTTATTTTTCTGCCCGGGGGTGATTTTATTCTCAGGGGAAAAGGATGCTATTTCTGTAAATCTCAAACATTACATGCATCAGAGAACTCAAGGAAAAAAGCTTTTATTCTCTTGAGACAAACACAAATAACTCCAGTTTCTTTTACCTCTTGTTTAAAACCACCTCATAAAGTGCTATCACAAACAAGCTGCAAGGATGAATTGCTCAATGCTCTAAAGTTTGTATGCAAACACACACACATATACACACATACTACATTTATACTCTACATGTAGTTATGCCATGCTCTCTAACAACACATTAGGAGACTATTATCAATTTTATTCAAAGAAAAATAGCAAAAACAAGTACATGTGTTAAAATGTAAATATGTGAGTGATATAAAAGTTTCAAAATTTTCTACTGAAAGACTGACATCAAGCCATTTGGTAATGGAAGAGTGATTTCCTACTCTGGTTGTTTCTTCTCTTTAAACCAGATGGTAGTTCTCAAAATTCAGATTATAAAGACACAGCTCAGTTTGTGCTTTCTCTCTTTTTATGTTAAACAATAAACCTTCCTTTGACAGAGTGGTACCTCTGACGGGCTTTTAGAGCAGAGCTGTCTCAGCTACCGCATGTGACTTGTGCACTGTGTTCCCGGCTACCAGGGACCTAAGTCACCAAATGACCAGTTCCCTCTCTACATCAAATGCCTGTTAGTAAAGTTTTCCTTTCAAACAAGCCTCATTTTTTCCCTATGTAATTTCTTTTTGAAGGTTCATTAATTGGGAGTTAGGAGTCCATAAATATCCCTATCATAGAGTGAGACTAGAAAAGTTTGTTCTACATTCTATATGACTAACACTGATCAGGCACCTTCAAAAGTAAGATGTACTCTGTTTTGCACATTCAGAATCAAATTTCACATGGCTGCAGGTGTAATTTCAACTGCAGACATTGCATTATTCTGCTACTGTATCTCTAGCTCCTAGTAGAATATCTGGCAGAGAGTAAGTTTTCACTGAATAAGTCTTGGAATATGGAAAAGAATTTTGCTGCCTCAAAGAAACAAACATTTTCAAAGAAATAAACATGATCAGTTTAGTCTAGGTGACCAATTTTTAAAATTATATTCACATTCTTAAGCAAAGTATTCCGTTATTTGGTAAACAAAACCAAACAAAAACCAAACCAAAATGGCAATACATAGGAATTTAATGCTGACAATTATAATGTAGATATGTAGGTGATTTGGTGGCATTGCTTGTCATTTGTTGATGAGCAGAGTGAGACTGATGCCTGATTTCAGGGTGTCAACGTGAGTCAATTTATTCTTCTTGATGGTTGCAGGGTCTTTTGTTACCCCAAATTTAGGCCTATAGGGTTAAGTTACAGATCAATAAAGCAGAAGATGTGGTAGTGGAAAGATTGCTGCTTGTATGGATACGTGACCTGGGTTTAGATCCCCTTTCAGTTCTTACAATTCCTGCTACTATTTCTTCTGTAATAAGAGAATAAAGGGAGAAGTTACTCAATTGTAGTGAAGAAGTTTTCACCATTGTGAAGTCTCTTAAAGTTTCCATACTAGAAGGCAATTTTTATAAAGACAAAATCATAGTCTGAATTGTCATGAATGTGCTTTGAGTAAAAGAGTCACTAGAGTGCATAGAATTGCAGCTTGGTGTACCTATCATTGGCACAGCCACTAAAAGAAAGTCTCCAAATC
The DNA here is from genome assembly GCA_004024945.1 of Uropsilus gracilis. Classification (NCBI taxonomy): domain Eukaryota; kingdom Metazoa; phylum Chordata; class Mammalia; order Eulipotyphla; family Talpidae; genus Uropsilus; species Uropsilus gracilis. The sequence continues at coordinate 50,664 of PVHY01003163.1, read as the reverse complement.
AATTCTTACATGAGACAATAATTTAAGCTTCTTTCAGTCATTCTCAAAGCAGTGAGATAATAACATGAAGACTTGTTCTGTGAGTAGTATTGTTCAACATCCTTTATTTCAGGAGAAAAATAACCCAGCTGCAGCAAAAATGCATTAACAAAGCATTGTCCACCTGAGTTGTCAAATAAATCACTGCAATTATCTACTTCATTTGTCAGTGAACATTTGAAGTAGTCTTAGACATGATTGTAGTATTCCATGACTTCAAGAAGTTATTGCCTAGCATAACATTTGCAGAATAAATTTTCGTTTAAAAGTTAGTTAAAATGCCTATTTTAAGGAACCATCTTGCTCTCAAGTATGCCAGGCCACTTTTATAACACCGTATTTGTTATAGAGCCAACTTGGTTAATCTCCCAATTGGGGGTCCTTCTGCTTGTCAAGCCCCCTAAGCCACAACTCTGAGTTTGGAGATTCTCAATTTCTTGTTAACTGCAACTAAAGTAAGGAGAATGGTGGAACAGAGGCAATAGAGCTGATTGCATTGCATCAGGTCCCTTTGGACTGTGAGGGAGCTGACTCAACAAGTCTCAAGTGGTAATGAGCGTGGCTGTTGAGTAAACTGTCTAGTTTTTTCACCATTTTATCCTCAGATCTAACACATTGCCTAGTCTCTGTTTGTGACATATACTTTTTGATTAAATGAGTACAGAACTAAGAAAATTGGTGCAAAGGCATATGAAGAAAAGAAGAAAAATGATCATCCTCCATCCAAATGTATTTTAGATGTTAAATAAAATCAGTAAGTTACTTTTTTACTCTAAAGTATCTAATATCTTTAGTACTATGTATTGTAAATCCTTTGGAGAAGGATTTAGCAAGCAGTTTCCTAAGGTTTTTTTTTTTTTTTTTTTTTTTTTTTTTTTTTTTTTTTTTTTTAGTATAAGATTCTTCTCAGAGTATTGATTGGTATCTCTTTATAGTATTTGGACAAATGCTTACAAAAATTAGTATGACATAATAGCAAAAAGACACAACTTGAGCTAAAATTTGTTAACTGTAGAGGTAACTGTGTGTATGGGGGGGTGGGGGGTGGGTGTGTTTGTGTGTTACCTCTGAAGGTATGTTGGTCCTCTGTGACAATAGAGTGCATAAAATTCTGTAAATATTTGAATATATCTGTAACTTCTGTAATCTATTATAATGATTGGAGCAGTAAACTATTCTGTCATCTCTAAAGTAACATTGGCCCTGATCCTTGTCTATCAAACATTGCAGAACCAAATTATGTAATACTGAAGATTATATAAGCACATGGGGGAGTCTGTTCTACATCTACATTTGAAACACCAGGGAAACTTGTTAACTATTAAACAAAGATTACTGAGCTCCATCTCTTCTCTATAATTTCTGGATACAGAAATAGGAATACCTGAGAACATGCATTCAAAAATCAATCCACTGCTAATAAAGCAATGAGATCAACAGACTGCAATCTAGATAATACTCATATAAAGATCACAATATAACATTGTACTAGTCAAATGTATCCTGTTTCTAATCAAGGATTTCTCTCCTTTGCTAATTTATACCTTTTAACACTTATATCTCTTCTAGTTTTGGTGCTTATTGTAGGAGCAATAGATTATGCTGTAGATATTACATCCTTGTAGGGCATTGGAAGTCTGTAATAGAAAGAAGTAAGGAAAGTTTAATTCCAAATCTGCATTGGTACCAGTATACTTGTGTCAGCAAGGATTGATTTTGTAGGTTGTTGGAAGCTGCACGAGTGGTAAAGAGTGGTAGAATGCCATCTAAGTAAGGAAGATTGCAAAAATCCCCTTTGAGATTTGACTCCTATAAGAGCATGACTGAAGGATACACAGGGACCCCAAAATATTAAGGGGTGCAGACTCTAAAGATGGGCTCTAGTCATTCATGCACATAAGACAAAGAAAGCAGATTCTTAGTGTGAAAGATCTTTAATTTGAATTAATGTCGAAAGATGACAGGAGAGGAAGGAGGAGGAGAAAGGGAAGAGTGAGAGGGAAGATTAAATAATAACCCCCCAGTAAAACTCTAAAAATTATCCATGATCAAATGACCTGTCAAACAGGCTCAGCCTGAAGTGGGATGGCTGTGGTCTGAAAGTTTGCCACAAGAGTAAAATATCTTTTGTCAGGAGTCCATAAGAAAGAATTTAGTCTGGTCCAGAGAACTGGGGAAAATAATCACAGTTCAAAATGTACCACATAATGTAACATGGTATCAAGATAATGGCTACTGTTTTCTCTGTCAAGATGTGAAAGTCCCAGGGATAGTTTCTTCATGTGTCTCTCACCTTTGTCTCTTCATCTGTCCCTCCTCCACATGTCTCCCAAGTGTCTCCCCTTCTTCACTCCACTTCAAGCTATATATCCACCTTAATCCTTCCCAGCTGGTCCCCAGGAAGTCTGGTTTATGGTTTACTGGGACTTATAATTCAAGATGGCTGCATGTAAGTAGGGGCAGAGAAAATGGCACCCATTACCATTTTCTTCTCTCTTTCACAGAAATGCATTCTGTAACACTTCTCTAGAGTGACTGGTAGAATGGGAGGCATCATGGTAATGACTAGCATCACAGGCCATGGATTCAAGGAATTTCTGTTCTACTGCTTGACAGTCATGGGACTTCACTTAATTTTTCCTCTAGCCTTATTGTTACTGCTCTTCATTTGGAAAATGAGAACCAGTGATACAAATTCCATAGGGTTATTTTGAGGTTTAAATGTAAAGGGTATAGCCCCATACCTGGTATATGATAGGCAGTTAATATTAGCAATACTTATCTTGAGTGATGGTGGCTTCAGGTTTCTCCATTTCTAGGGTTGAACATACTAAGTCAATCCAGTTACATTGGTGAATTTGGCATTAAAAGCCAAACAGAGCAAAAACTACATGATCTTACATGGAGTGTAGTTTGGGATGGTTATTAGTCCCACCCATCATATTTACAAACTGTAATTTTTGACAAGTTTTTAACCCTTGCGAACCTGCTTCCTTACTTGTAAATAAAGGTAGAATACCGAAGGGTAGATGATGACAGTCATCATTGCCATCAACTTTGACTTACTTAAGCACTTGATACTTCAGTGTCCCCATGGAGTCAAGTTAAGTGTTCTTTGCTTACAGGAACGTTCTGAACCTCATTTCACTACACTGAGATCATTGAGAAGATTGTCTGAACAATAGGAAAAAGAGACTACCAGAGTTCGGGTTCAGTTGGAGTTTTAGGATCTACCCAGGTCAGGAAATGATTGAGACAAGCAGACAACTATGAGGTGAGGGATGGAGAGAAATCTGGTTCAAGTCCTAGGCAGGAACGAGCTCAGGAAGCAATAGAAGCTCTGAGGTGTGAAGAGTTTAGGGAGGAGTGAAGGTTTGGGAGATGGAGTATGTCCCAAAGGCAATAACTAGAAATATTTTCCCAGGCTTCAGAATGCGAGAAGCCTTTCAAGAAGCTGTTAGATGAAGCCCTTGCTTGGTAAAGAAGCTCTAAAGAGTCACTGCACTTTGGACAATGCTAAGTGGAGCAGAAGTGATAATTATTCATATATCCCACATTATACTGTGAGCTCCTTGAGATCAGTGCCTGTGTCTATTCCAGTTTTGAATGTCTGACTCTATGGAAGTCAAAGACTAAATGATTACATTGAATTGGTTCAAAGAGATCAAGGCATCCTTGTTTATCCCATTCCTTTTGACTTCTAGGTCACATTTCAAATATTTAGGGCTTTAAGCTTGATTATAGGTTTTGCTGAAAAAGTTTTTTCATATTTTAATCAGTTCAAGATTCTTTATAGTAAGAACTCAAATCTCACATTTACTTATCTGAAATAGTTTCTGGACCAGAATATAATTTTTATTTAGTAATTAGTGTGTATATTGTACAGCAGGAAAAATCTAGGTGCATTTTGAATGCTCAAGTATTTTCTACACTTTGGAAAAGTAATTTTACCTTTCCAGGTAAATCAAGTACCATGGGTTTGATGTGAATCAAGAAACTTAAAACTTGGCTTAAATAAGAATGTACAAGTTTGGATTGCAATGACCAAGTGAAGATTTCTTGGAAGTCAAATTAGTGTGCCCCAGAGAGACATGTATTGTGGTATCATTGAGGGAAATTGGAAAATTTTTGTTACATAAATGGAAAGGAAATTAGGAGACATTTCTTCAAAACCTCATCATTGTCTCATCATTTTCAAAGAAAGTAATCACAGGATAATTTAGGAATATTTACATAAAATTTTAAAGAACTCTATTATATTGCAATATCCTTTTCAAACATCAACATACTTCAAAACCTGCAATTTTCCTAATCAGAGATTTCTTTTCCATTTTATTAGTTGAGAACAGCACTTGCATGTAGAGATTTAACTCTTGATAAACTGGAAACTTGAAGGCAGAGCCTGTGATTAGCAGCTGTCTGCTTTTAATTCTAAATTGGAGCTGTCTGTGTTGGGAGCTGTTTGCTTCTTGATTCTTTTTCCCCCTTCTGTTTCTGTATTATTTTATTTTTCTTAATATCTGCTTATGAGATATAAATTCACATACCATAATTAAAACTGTTCAACATCACTAGCAATCAGGGAAATGCAAATCAAAACCACAATGATACCACCTTATACTAGTAAAAATGGCCCACATCCAAAAAAAAGGCAACAAGTGCTGGCGGGTATGTGGAAAGAAAAGAACACTCTTACACTGCTGGTGGGAATGTAAACTGGTCCAGCCACTGTAAAAAACTGTGTGGAGGACCCTCAAATTAATGAAAATGGAACTACCATTTGACCCAGCAATCGCTCTCCTGGAAATCTACCCAAAGGAGACCTCAATGCTTGTACAAAGGGGCATCTGTGCTCGGATGTTTACTGCAGCACTACTTATAATTGCAAAGTCATGGAAGCAACCTAAATGTCCCAAAACAGATGACTGGATGAAAAAGATATGGTATATATACACAATGGAATATTACTCATCAATTAAAAATGACAAATTGGAAGATTTTATGATAAAATGGATGTACTTAGAAGAAATCATATTAGCAGAAACAAGTCAAAAAGAAAAAGATAGACACCAAATGTTTTTACTATTATGTGGGATATGGGAAAGATAAACAAAAATCCATGAAGAAAAGTCAAAGCAAGCTAACAACCAAAATGAAAGACACAACTCGGGGGGTGGGGGAGCGTGTGACAGGGTGGGAACGGGCAGGGAGGGGGAGCGAACCCTGGGGATTACAAAGATGTGAAATTTATATATTAACCAATTATTTAATTAATTAAAAATACCTTCAAGTGAGCTTTTTGAAATGTAAAATTTAATGATTTTTTTAAAGTATATTTACAGAGTTGTGTAGCTGTCACCATGGTTAGATTTTTAGAGAACTTCATTTTTTTTCTTTTATCCATTTTTCGTATTAGTGATATACCATTATTTTACATTCTTGTTTGCTTTTTCACAATATAGAATTTCTCCCCTCAGGTGTGGTCTCCATAGTTTTCCACCTTAGTTCATTGTGCTCTCCTTCCTCACTCTTTTCTTCCATTTTTCTCACTCTCTCCCTCATCCATTGAATGCTTCAGATCTATGGCCAACTTTCCAGCATCAATTTTAAAGATTTTCTTTGCTACTTTGTTTGGTTTCTCTGTTCCACCTATAAGTGAAACCATCCATTATTTCTGACTCACTTCACTTAGATCAATCAATCCCTTCTGGTTTCATCCTTGTTGCTATAAATGACAAGTGCATTTATTTTTTGACCACTAAATAGCATTATATATTATATATACTGCTATATAAAACTGTATATCATTATATATATGTATATATATACATATATATGTATACACTACATATATATGCATACACTACAACTTTTTTTTTTTTTTTTGGGAAGTCACTACAACTTCTTGATCTACTTGCCTCTCTTTTGTTCTGGAGTTCTTAGGTTGTTTCCATATCTTGGCTACTGTAAATAGGGCTGCTATAAACACAGTAGCACAAAGCACATAGTAGCATATAGCACAAAGAAAGAAACTTTTCCCCCCCAAAAGTGCAGGTTTCCTTTAGAATTAGTGTTTTTGTGTTCTTTGTTAGATAACTAGGAGTGGAATTGCTGGGTCATATGGTAGATCCATTTTTAATCTTTTGAGGACTCTCTACACTTCTTTTACAAGAACTGGACCAATCGACATTTCCACAACTTGTGAAAGAGACTTCTTTTTTCTCTACACCATCATCAGCACACTTGTTCTGTTTTGTTTGTTTGTTTTTCTCCCCCAATACAGGCCATTCTCCCATGTGTGAGGTGGTATTTCATTGTGGTTTTAATTTGCATTTCCCTAATGATAAGTGATAATGAGTTTCTTTTCAGAAACTGCCTGTTGACCATCTACTTGTATTTGGAGAAGTGCCCTATTTAGTTCTTCTCCACATCTTTTGATTGGTTGTTTTGCTTTTATTGAGCTCTTTGTAGATCTTTGATATCAGTCCCTTGTTAGATGTATGGTATACAAATATTTTCTCCCATTCAGTTGAGTGACTCTTTGTTTTGGTTACTGTCTCTTTTGTTATACAGAAAATTTAAGTTTGATGTAATTCCAGTTGTTATTTGTTTCCTTTGTCTTTCTGGCTACTAGAAATAAGTCCACAGAGATGTTCCTGAAATTTATGTCATGGAGTGTTTTACCTATGTTTTTTTTCTCTGTATATTATGGTTGCAAGTCTTATATCTAAGTCCTTTACCCATTTTGAGTTGATTTTCATGTATGGAATGAGACAGTAGTCTAGTTTCATTCTTTTGCATGTAGCAGTCCAATTGTCCCAACACCACTTAAGAGGTTTTTCTTGTTCCAGTGTATAAATTTTGTTTCTTTATTGTAAATCTTTTGTCCATGTGTTGTTATATATCTGAGATCTAAATTCTCTTCATTGGTCAGTGTGTGGCTGTTTTTGTTCTAGTACCATGCCATTTTAATTAGTATGGCTTTAGTATAGTTTGAAGTCTGGAAATGTAGTACCAGTCATTTTTGCTCTTTTTGTGGTTCTATACAAATTGGAGCAATGTCTGTTCTGTGTTTTTGAAGAACACCATTGAGATTTCTACTGGAATTGCATTGTTTTGTTTGAGTCTTCCTATCTATGAACAGGGACTATCTTTCCTGTCTTTATGTCTTCTATTTCCTTTAATAGTGTGTTACAGTTTTCCATGTATAGGTCCATCACAACCTTTGTTATATATGTTCCCAGGTATTTAATTTTCTTGGGTGAGTTTGCAAATGGATGACTTCCTGAATTTCTTCTTCTAGATCATGATTTGTAATAGGATGACAACTGGTTTCTGTGTATTGAATTTGTATACTTTATTGAAATGGTTTATTGTTTTGATAAGTTTTTCTGTTTTTATCAGAAAACTCCATAATAAATTTGATTCAAGAAATAAGTGATTATTAAATGATTCAATAAAAAGAAAAATTTTGAAAGGTGTCCAAAATTTCACCATTAAAATGGCACTTGGTCTAACTTTTTGGATAGCTGAGTTTTGACCAGCTTTTTAAATAAATTATTCTACAGTAGCTAACTGGTTTCCATTATTAATTAGGTGCCCCTGGGATTGATCCCTGCTATTAAAATGTATACACCCATACCATACCATACCATACCATACCATACCATACCATACCATACCATACCATACCATACCATACCATACCATACCATACCATAAAATACCACATACAAAGTCCACTTTATTTGTTTTATGCATTTCTATGCAGTTCACAAAAAGTTTTGATGGTGCATTTCCCACCACTTCCTCAACCTACTTTTCTCCTTGAACTCTTACCTTCCAGGGTAGGAGCTTTCATTTATTTGCTGTCCAGTATGCTATTTTTTTTCTTTCTTTCTCATTACCACATGTAAATCTTTAGTGGGTTCCATTAACATGGTTCACTTAGCACTTGCCTCTCAGGGACCCATTTCTGATTTCTGCTGTATGGATATGTGTATCCTATTTGTACATTTTGTTGGTTATTTTCTTGGAAATTTGAGGAAACATTTCTTGGGAGTGTTGGGGCAAATAGCCTTTGCTACCAACTTGTCAGGAAGTATTTTTCTAGGTTTTACTTAAAAGTTACACCTATGCATTTTACTTAAAAGGATTCGTAGATTCTTTCTCTGGAGAGTTCCTCTTACCACAAAATGAGAAAATGAGGGCATACTTTTTATTGTTTCCATAGACCTTTTATTGTGATAGCTATTTGTTGATTTTAGTTTGAGTGGAATTTCCTTTCTATAGATTGAAAATGAAGATAAAATATTTTTCTATTTTTCTCTCTATGTTTTATCCTTTTGCTTATTTTTGTCTTCCTCTTGCATTCCATGCATGATAATTAACTGTCTATGTACAATTATTCTTGTTTCTATATAAAAAATTAGCAACGGTTCTCATGCACTCTTTCTTATCTTTTATACCACATTACTCTCTCATAACCAATTCTAGCTGCAAGTCTATTATGAATTATTTTATGGGCAATTTATTCTTTTCTTTCTAAAGTCCAAGTATGATTTTTTTCTGTTACCAATACGTGACAAGTGTTCCAATTTGCAGTTTTCCAGGAATTTCTTTAATGTCTGAAGTATCTGATAAAGTACACATGGGATCATAAGCTTCCATTTGCTCCAGTACATTTTCAATTATAGATAGTGGAGTGTTTAGACCTCCTGAGCTCCCAGAACATATATAATCTCCCATAACTGCTGCAGAGCTCCAACTGCTTCTTTCATCACTCAAACTGGGGGCCTCAGGTGGATCAGTGTGCACGATAGTCCACGTGGGATTTTAAAACTGTGTTTATTTAGAATTACAGATTGATGCTTCCCACCATTGCCTCTTGAATGCATTCAAGAAGAATAATAGATGTATTAGCAGCCTGGTTGCTTTTCCCTTTCGGCCAACATTATTGGGGAAGAAACATGGTGAAGTGGAAATAGTACAAACTCAAAAGAAACAGATTTGGATTGAACATAACTGTACCACTTATGATACATATCACTTTGGACAAAACACTTGATTTTTTTTGAGCCTCAGTAAGGGGGTGGATATTAGACACTACCTCAGAGTCAGTACCATTTGGAAGATTGATAGGGTAATGAAGGAGCAACAGAGTTTTGAAATTAAGTGGAGTATCACTGTAAGCTGACTTATGTCAAAATTTATACTCAAGATCCCTAGGCCTAGATTTTAAAGACTGGTGGTGATGACAGTCCTTCTCTTCTCCCATTCATTAGTGGTCTCAGTCATTTTCTTTTGATAGTCCTTTCCCTGTTGCAAGCATGAGATTAGGTCTCTCCTGAAGCAGAAAGCATTATCACAGTGCCTAGGCTGAGGCAGGGTCTCACTCTACATTCTCCTCTGTGAGCATGTCAATTTTTAAGTGGAGGAGTCCAGTAAGAAGTGAAGTTTGTGAACAGGATATTTAAACACAACTGTGAAGATTTGGAGTCAGGAATTACTCCTAAATGGAGATCATAATAGTATTCTTTACCAAAACAAACAAACAAATAAACCAGCAAACAAACAAACAAAAAAAAATGCTGCCAAAATATCCAGAAATAGGGAGTAATTAAGTACACTGAAAAAAAAAAATCACTTGATGGGGTGTTATATAACGTGAATGGTTATACTTAAGGATACTGCAGATAATTCAGAAAATTACCTAAATTGTAATACTTAAAAAAAAAAAGTGAAAAGCTTAATGTATAATTTGATAGTTTGATCTCAGCTATGTAGAAAAACAATAATTCAGATGAAATGCACCCATATGGTAGCAGTAATTGTCTCTGGGTTGTGATTTTAAGATGATTTTGATTTTCTGAATAATTTTCTATATTTTAGATTTCCAGTAACAGCCATATTTTGTAAGCACCATGGGTGGCTTTGCCAGAAGACTGGCCAGGATTTTATGAAAGGACTTGTAGAGTTTCATTATCTTGGAGAGTTTGTTGTAACCCAGTGTCAGCACTCAGCCTGTCACCCTCCAGTGTTATCAGGAGGTTGCTTACCTAGCCTGTAATCAGGGCAAACAACGGTGGCTAGTCTTGAGGGCTATTTTATCATGGTGAAAGGAAAATGCAATAAATCACCTCTGGTCACAGCAGAAATAACCCTTCCAATGACAGAAATGCTTGTGTTCATTGGTTTGAACAGTGCTGAACAAAACACATTCTACTTCTAGCTCTTTGCATCTTCCTCTTTATGCTTACCCATCTCTTCTCATGTAATTAATTAGATTTCTGCTTACTAAATAGTACCACAGTCCAAGTCTGCTTTCCCAAGTTTACTACCATGTCACATCTCTTTCTCTTACAGGCATTCTCTAGGTTCACTTTTATCATTGATTAGCTATATTCATTGTTGGTGAATTTTATGTCAAAATTTTGAAAACACTTTTATATTATCCTAGTGTACTGACAAGTACATACATTTATTTTCACAAGTGGGGGACAGTTTGTTTAATAAACACATTTATGGATGCCTGAATATTTATAATAGTTCCTGGGAGGCATTCTATTGCCATGACTGAAAATATTCTTGAGTTTATATCTTCAACATGCCATATTATTTGAATTGAAGATTTCTTTTTTTTGGTTGGCTCTGAAATACCAAATAACCCTCAGAATTCACAGAAGTTGTCATTCTCTACTGCAGTGATGCTAAATTCCTGAAGGTGGGCTAAGGGATGCATTAAGTTCTCTCTTTTCTCAGGTCTAAGCAATACAATTTTCATTGTTCGGAGGCCTCAGGCCAAAATTCTCTCCTTTCCTCTACCTGCTAGCTTCTATTCATCCTTCTGCCTCAGTTTACACCTCACCCCCACTAGATAATTTAGAATCATAACTCTGAATTACCCCAATATTTTTCTTTTTCATTCTGCATTTACTCTATCATAACATGTGCTACATGAAATTATGTTCATGTTTTCTTATTATCATGCCTTCTGAAACAGTAACGAGCACATATCAGGGATTCCATATTTTCTAAAGGACCATTAAATGAATGAATAAATGAAGCAATGCTGAATAGTTTGTCAGGGATTTTGTTTTGTTTTCTCTGTATCTCTAGACTCTATTACAGAATGTGTCTCATAATAAGTATACATGAGATATCTTAAAAGTCATCATATGTTTATGGATGAGAAACTGGGTTTACACACAAATGCATACATACATTTTACAATATATTAGAACAGTTTAACTCAAGGACACCCTTACTTAGTTAATGAACTCCATCTATTGTGTACTCACTGAGGAAACATTTTTATATGATATTGGAAGCCAAGAGAGTTATAACTACCAAGTGTTCAGATTCAAGATGAGTGGCTACCATAATTGTGTATCACAATTTTAGTTTATTATCTACATGCTTCATGCTTACTTCCTTAATCAGAATACTACCCCAGTGACTACTATCTGTAGCAGAGTGGGTAAGGGTGACTGGGTGTGGGGGAGGGCAGAAAACAGACATATAAAAAAAGTCTTATATTTTTCACCTGTCAAATTTTTACTGAAAGATTATAATGCTTGAAATAGAGCACGCATATAATTGAATGTGTTAACTGAACACAAACATAATTAGTATTAGAGTGGAACTGGCTTCCAATAAAATATAAATGATTTAGTTTAAAATGTTTGAGATTGAAATATTAATTATAGGCTGTGAATTTAAGAATGCAGTTGATAACAAGGTTTGAATAGATAAAAATATTGTTCAAATAATTCATAAATATTCTACTTATAAATTAAAAACATGTAGTTTAGTGTTTTGATAATATTTAATACTTATGCTACAATTCAAATTAATAAATGCATCACTTTTTTATGAAGTATATTCAATTCACTTGGTTTAACAATTACAGAATTTATTTGCAAAGTGTACCAATCATAACAAAGAGATCCTCTAACAAAGGTACCATTCTGTTGGGGAGATTGATAATGGGAAGGCTGTGAAAGTATGGGGGGCAAGTTGAATATATTGAAAATCTTTGTGAACCTTCCTCACAATTTTGGTGTGAATCTAGAAATACTCTAAAAAATAGTCCTAAGAAAATCTTCATAATCATATTCCTGCATCTACTCCATCTTCTGATTTTTTAATACATACCTTTTTTTCAAATTGATTGCACCTATATATATATTTTACATCATTGCCTACCCTGAGGTTCTCCCATCACCTGATCACCTGTGAACCATAATCTTAAATTTTTGTTTTCCTATTATTCTCAGTGTCTTTTTATATGATATAAAAGTTACTGTTTTTTCTTAAAAATTTTGTTATTTTTTAAGATATATTCTGTATTAAAACACAGCCCCAATTTATATTCCTCAGATATTTTATGACTGTTCATATGATTTTTATTTTAATATTTTATTTTTAAAAATTGATTAAATTTTTTCTTACATCATTGCAATCCCATTAGTTTTTCTGCTACCATATCATCTTTATTCCCTTGTGTTCATCCCTTTCCTATTTTGTATCCCCTTTTCATATGATTTTTAATATCAAAATTTCAGTTTAAAATGTCCTGAAATTTTTTATATATGATTATATGTTTATCCCTATTGATTATATGTGATTAGATGTTTACCCCTAATGAATTCAGAAGTAAAGTGCAGTGTAGTTATTTTCAAATCTGAAATTGTGTCTTACAGAAGGGTATTGATTAATATGGTACGATTTGCAGTAGTAGATCTGATCAATAACCCACCAGATCCATAATAAAAATAGACAAATTGTTATCAGAAGTGAAAAAAAAAAAAAAGAAAGGATCCAGTTTCTGAAATGTAATTTTTACATTTGGAATTTATTCTTGTATGGTGCAAAATGGAAATGCAACCTTATGCTAATTTCTTAATAATGATTTATTTCCTCAATGATTTGAAATGCTATACCTTTCACACTTTATATATGTGTATAAGGATTTTGATGGAGAAAAGAGTTATTTGCCAACTCACTTGAAGGAATTTAATCTTCAAAGCAAAATCTCTACTGGATAAAAGATTCATGAAGATACAAACATGTATTTGCTTCTGAGTTTTTAATTCTCTTATTCTCTTTCCTTGAATTGTTTCCGTGCCACAGTCATATTATTGTCATATTATAGTGTTAAAATATATTTTAATATTAGACTGTGGTTACCCAAATCACCATCTGTCTTAGGAATCAATTCATAGCTTCTCAGCTTCAATTTCACCCTTCATTGGATGCTCTGGGAAAATGCATCTGGTCATTTAAATAAATATTTTTCTTTGCAAAAAAAATAGCTGTGTTTGCCACATCAAGATATTATTTTAAGTAACTTGCACATGCTTACTCAGAATGACCTCCTCAGAAGACCCTATGAGGAAGACTTGCTTACAGTTCTCTCTCTCTTTTAAAGAGGAGTCAGCTGCTGAACACAGAAGTTAAGGGGATGTCCCACCACCACCAAGAACATGGTGCAAAATTATAAATCGAGGTAGTGCAGACCTGGAATGGGTGCTTCACCTGCACAGAGATCTGAACCTCAACACTCACTAGATAGTAATCACTCAAGGTGAGTGGGTAGCAGTACAGTTAACCAGCTCTGAAATATGTTTTTAGTTGGGATGAATTGATGTTTGAGTTCTGATGTGCCAATACAAAATCAGACAAGTCATTCAATATTTGAATCTCAATTTTCTGATAAGTAAAATGGGAAAATAATTCCTTAGAATTGTGAGTTAAATGAGTTACATGTGAAGGTGGTACAAAGTACATCTAATAAAGAGAAGGTATTGTTATTATTTTGGAGACTTTACCAAGTCTCTCTTCTCTCTCTCTCTTTTTTTTTTGAGACTAGGTCTCACTATGTTGCCTGGGGTAGTCCCCAAACTCATGTAAATCAAGTGATCCCTAGCCTCAGCCCCCCAGGTAGCTGGGATTACAGGCACATGCCACCAAGTCCAGCAGCTTTACCAAATCCTTATATGTTTAAGTAACAGTCTTTGAGAAGCATTTTTCAGGGGTGTAAAGTGGTCATCATATATATAGCTTTTTGGTTTTGGTTTGCTTGGGATTGTTTTCTCATTAACTCAAGAAGAAATATATATGTATATACACATTTATATAATGTCTCCGGCATATTGTAACCTCCATTAAGGACCTTGCTGTAATTTCAGGGAAAAACTCTCAAAACAGCTTTTCACAAAAACTCATTGCTTAATGTAAGACAGTGTGTAGTAAAGGAACTGGTTCTGTGCCTGATTCCCTCCTGGTCCTGAATGGGAAGCCATTATTAGTGCATGGGCAGACTTGTCAAGAAGAGGTGAAAATCAAGTATCACTTCATTCTGGATTCCTTGTTTGTTAGAAAGAACTCCAGAGAGCATTGAATAATGTAATGAGATACACTGTTAAAAGCCAGTACATTGCTAATTTATGTATCATCTCCCTCAATTTAGCCAGAAATACTCATTACTTTGAGAGTGGTTGGAGTATTATTAAAAAAAAGACTTAATTTTTATCTTCTAAATTTAGATCTTGTGGATCCAATTCAGGAAACAATTGTGAAAAGCAAAGCTTTTGATGTGCAAAATCCAGGCTGAGAGGGAAGAAAATATTCTAGAAATGGAGAGGGAGAGCCCTGAGGGAGCAGAGCATAAAGCTAATTCATAAACAATAGAAATTAGGAGAGGAGGATAGCTGAGGAGTCAGAAAACCTGAGAAAGGTCTTGTGGCCAGTAAAAGGGTGAAGGGGCGGTGGGGACTGATGGGGAAAGACCTCCCTTACTTAGTGAAGACTAGAAGGTGGGGGAGGAGATCACTAGGTTTCAAGCTTGGAGTGTTCTGCTGTAGGAGCAAATCATGCAGAGAAAATACTGGGTCCCCACTGACTGTGGAGGTGCAGAGCATAAGCTTCACGGCCAAATGTCCATCACAGTGTGAGTGATAACTACAGCTGAGATGCTCAGTTTACTCCCCCTCACTATGTCTACGAGGGTTCCCTGTGGATGTGATCTTTGACTCACAGGCAGGTACCATGCAGCCTATTAGTTGACACT
This sequence comes from Uropsilus gracilis, assembly GCA_004024945.1. Taxonomy (NCBI): domain Eukaryota; kingdom Metazoa; phylum Chordata; class Mammalia; order Eulipotyphla; family Talpidae; genus Uropsilus; species Uropsilus gracilis. Next base: position 35,552 of record PVHY01003163.1, on the reverse strand, counting down.
TCACTTGGCCCATCTCAGGTTATTTGTGTGGTGAGTCCTCTTTAACAGCACGGAGCACTGAACCTCCACCACTCCACTCCCTGGCCCCATCACAAAGGAATGAATTTACCCACAGACAGTGTAGTGCAATGAAAGCCTCCACAATATCTGGACCTGATTGGAAATAGAAGGTGATCAGAAATAGCTTCATGTTCCTGCAGTTGAGAAACCAGCCAAACATACCATCTTTTTTTTACTGCATGAATTATAACCGCAATGCCCTGTGAAGAGAAAACATGATGTACTTTGTAAGAATGATTTATGACCTGTTTCGCAGTGAAGTGAAGCAAAACAGATAACCTATCTTCCTATTTTATGTGTAAGTAGTATGAAAACTGTTGAGTAGCAAAGACTATGTTTAATAGGAAGCAGCAGAATCTTAAGTGGGAGCAGTAGCAAAGGTAATCAGAGTTGAGTTATTTAATTTCCAACTGTAGAAATCATTTTGAGAAAAATACTGCTTGAAAGGAAAGCATCCTTTCTGTTAATTTGTAGGGCATTTAGAAAGTTTGCTGGACTTGACTGCACAGATATTTCAGCTCTGAAGTACTATTATATTACTATGTTTGTTTCTTCTTATGCCTTTCCTTAAGGAAAGCAGATATTTGTAAATTCTAGTTGATAAAGGTCAAAGTAGGGTTTTGGAGAGAGGGCACCGAGAGACAAAGGAACAGAATGACCTTGGAATGCGACTGCAGCTTTTTAAAAAATTTTATACCCAAAAGGTGATATTTATATTTATTTGATAAATGCATATATGAAGAAAATGTAAATTATTCTAAGAAGACTATTTTCAAAGTTCTCTGGGAATGTTGCTAAATTTAAATTTCTCTAGGAAATCAAATATATTGCCTGGAAATTGTTTATTTGATTTCCTGAAGAAATTCAGATTTGGCAAAGTTTGTTCACATGCAGTTTCGGGACTTTGAAAGAAGAAGTTCTGATTTTTTAGTGATAATATTGGTTCTTTATTTTTCTTTATTTTGGTTTGATAATTTATCCAGACATTTTATTTTATTTTAATAATTTATTTATATATATATTTCACATCATTGTGATCCCTGGGGGTCCCCCACCACCACCCCTCCCTGACCACTCCAGCTGGTCCCCTCCCACAACTGTGTACTTTCATTTGGTTGTCCATATGTTAGTGAAACCATTTGGTTTCTGTCTTTTTCCTTCTGACTTGTTTCTGCCAGTATGATTTCTTCTAGGTAAATCTATGTTACCAAAAAATCATGAAATTTGTCATTTTAAATTGGTGCATAATATTCCATTGTGTATATATACCACATCTTTTTCATCCATTCATCTGTCTTGGGGCATTTGGATTGTTTCCAGGACCTTGAAATTATAAGCAGTGCTGCAACGAACATCCCAGCACAGGTGTCTCTTTGTACCACATTGAGGTCTCTTTCCAGGAGAGCAACTGCTGGGTCAAATGGTAGTTCCATTTTCATTAGTTTGAGCATCCTCCACACTGCTTTCCATAGTGACTGGACCAGTTTACATTCCCACCAGCAGTGTAAAAGTGTTCCTTTCTCTCCACATCCACGCCAGCACTTTTTGTCTGTTTTTTGGATGTGGGCCATTCTTATTTGTGTAAGGTGGTATCTCATTGTGGTTTTGATTTGCATTTCCTTTACTGTTAATGATGTTGAACAATTTTTCATGTGCCTGATGGTCATTTGGACTTCCTCTTTGGAGAAGTGTCTTTTTAGATCTTTTCCGCATTTTTTAACTGGGTTCTTTGCTCTGTTTTTGTTAAGTTGTGTGAGTTCTTTGTGTATCTTTGTTGTCAGACTCTTATCACTTGTGGCTCTCATTATATCAGACAATATGATTCTTTATTTAGAGAACCCAAAAAAAATCCACAGAAAAACTTCTTGAAAAATTAAACCAGTTCAGCAAAGTAGCCTGTTACAAAATCAACACACACAAGACAGAAGCTTTTCTATACACAAAAAGTCAAGCAGAAGAAGATACAAAAATAATCCCATTTACCATCACACCAAAAAAAACCCAAAAAAACCTGGGGGTAAACTTAACAAGACACATGAAAGATCTATATAAAGAAAACTTCAAAACTCTGCTAAAGAAGATAGAAGAAGACCTAAAGAAATGGAAAGACATTCCCTGCTCATGGATTGGAAGAATTAACATCATCAAAATGGCCATCCTACCAAAAGCAATCTACAAATTCAATGCAGTCCCTATGAAGATTCCAACAACATTCTTTAAAGATATAGAACAAAAGTTACAGAAATTCTTATGGAATAACAAAAGACCTCAATTATCAAAAAACTTCCTGACCAGAAAAAGAGAGACTGGAGGAATTATTATTCCAGACTTCAAACTATACTACAAAGCCATAGTAATTAAAACCGCTTGATACTGGTATAAAAACAGTCAGAACAATGGAACAGAACTGAATTGTCTGAAATAAAGCCGCACATACATAGTCAACTAGTCTTTGACAAAGGAGTGAAATCTTACATTGCAACAAGGACAGCTTCTTCAATAAATGGTGTTGGGAAAACTGGAACAAGACATGCAAAAAAATGAACCAAGATACCTCTCTCATACCATGTGCAAAAATCAACTGAAAATGGTTCTTCATTTTTCTTGATGAGGACTTTAGTTGGTATTTGAAATGCTCTTCAAAAGTCAAAGCTATTATGGTAAATAATTTTTACTTAACACTTCCTAGGAAAAACACTATTTCAGTTCTGTTTCTCAGAATATTTTATTGTGACTTTCCTTGGCATAGACATGTAGGATTTAAATTGTGTTAGTATGATTCGCTGATGCTGGATACTTGCGAGGATCTTGGTACAAAGGTGATAAAAAGATCTGTCTGGAAACCTTTATTTGTTCTCTCTCAAGAGGCTAATGAATGAAAAAGTTCATTCATATGCAGTTTAGGGACTTGGGAAGTGAAGGTCGGATGATGTGCATCAAGACAAATATCTCATATTTGGGAGTAAAGTTTACATTAGCAGACTTATTCCTCCAATGTTAACCCTGGTGTTTGTCACAGATGTCATTATGCTGATGTAGGTTGAGGGGAAGTTACCACTAAAAAGATAACATTTAAGGTAAGGTGGGGTGAATGGGAAGGCAGTGCTACTAGCCAGCTATTCTTTCATAATGGTCATTAATCATAGCCCTTGAATTTATATCAATTTAATAAAAGAAATCTATGTAAAAGTTATAATCCGTAAAAGGAAAGAAAATTGTTACCACTTGTAAATAGCATGGCTATATGTGCACAGATGATAAGAAGATTGCTAATTATTAGATCCAACAACTATAAGTCAGGAATATAATCAGACATAAAATAACTTTAAAATTAATGACTTTTTATATCATCAAAACAAATAGATTATTGATGTGGATAGCTTCCTACTAATAGTGGCCAAAATCAGAAAATATTTAGTAATAATTTTTATAAGGAGAGTTTACATGAGACAATTACAAATCTTTACATGATGATACAAATTAATAATTGGAAATATACCTATTCCAGGATAGACGGCAAAGGAAATATTCTTTAAGGTATCATTTCTTTCTTCATTTACACATGAGTTCTAGTAAAATGTAATTGTTTTTACTAAAACTTAAAATATAGGCAAAAGGGAAAACTTAATCTACTAAGTATTGAAATATATTATAAAATTAAAGACTACAATAGTGTAGATTTTGTGTAAGAAATGCCCAGATTATCAATGAAACAGTAGAATTAGTACTGAGAGAAATAATAAAATCACATGTGTATATATACATATATACACACACATATATGTAATGTTATATAATCAATTATTCCTTAAAAATGGAGAATAAATTATTCACAAAAGGGTATAGGAAAAAGTTTGATTTTAACTTCATGATTTATAGATATAAGTATTTAAAACTAAAAAGCAAAACATTTGAATGTTTTTGTATGTAAGTATTGATTGGATATCAAGATGGAAAATGACATATTGTGTATAAAAGCAATAGATAACATTAACTATGTAAAAGTTATACATGTAAATATGCATGTAGGATCCTTGATAAATTGAAAAACATTTAAAAAAATAATACAGAAATGTTTTTAATATCTCTACATCAGTGTAACCTAAAAAAGAATAGGAAGAAGACAATAACAAACAGACAAAAGGGGCAAAGAATAAGAACAGACATTATAAAAGATATTACCTGCCTAGAAAAGGCTTATCTATTAGTAACTCAAGATTATACATATTAAATAACAACATGCATTTTATATAAACAAGTACTCTTTAAAGGCTTAAACTAAAGAGTTCTGCCAGGGGCCTGTAGCTAGACCTATTTCCAAAAAGATAGCTGGGCATGGTGGCGCGTGCCTGTAATTCCAGCTACCTGGGAAGCTGAAGCTGGGGATTGCTTGAGTCTGTGGTACCCTGGGCAATGAGAGCCTGTGGTTCCATGGGCAAAAATAGCGAGACCTAGTCTCAAAAAAAAAAAAAAAAAAAAAACTACTGTAATACCTGCTATGGAAATGAAAGTTAGTATGATGTTTCTGCAAAATAACTTGGCATATAAATCAACATTTTTTTGAGTTTATATTTTTTGGTTTAATGATTGCAAGTCTAGGAAATAACAAAATAAAAAGAATCAAAGATGCTGACAAAGATTTAGATACATGGATGCTAGTCATCATGATATTAATAACCAGACAAACTTTAAGGCAAATAAAATGTACAATAGAAGACTGATTGAAAATTTAATGCTATTTCTTATATATTTAACATCTTTTTGAAGAAAAATCAGTTACATGAATGATGTTCACAAACCTTAAGTTTAAAAGACAATTAAATAAAGGCAAATATATAATATATTCAAATTTTGTAAAGCATAATATATATATGCACATATATGTGTGTACGCATGTACATATGTGCCTATGTAGAGATAAGCATAAAAAATTAAAATTTAAACAATTATATCTGAATGATAAGATTATGAGTATTTGTTAAATTCTTCCATTCTTTCTATTTGTTTTAAATTTTATCATGTATTCTTTGATATCTAAGGAAGATATAATAGAAAACATTAAAAATAAGAATAAATAATAATAGTTATTATTTGCTATAGTCATTATTTTATTTGTAGGCTCAAATGAATATTCCATGGGTAAATGGTGAAAATTAAGAGGAAACATAACAATCAGAAATTCTTACTGCTAATTTTCTTAATTTTACAGTCCAACAAGTAATTCTCAACCATGAATGCTATTAAAAACTGAATATAGATTTACAAGTGATTTTCTGATTAAAGACAAATTTTCTTATTTTTCGACAGAACAGGTATACTCAGAAAGCATAGTAGAAATTAATTCATACTTAAAATAATAAGCACTCCCTATGTATTTGGTAATGTTAGTAGAGGAAAACAATGCAATACCCTTAAGTTTTGTGCTATTAGTATAACAGCAATTCTTTGAGGAATACTGCCCCTTTCTTTTGCTGTTATATGCTAATTATTGAAATTTTGATCTGAGTTGGTGATATTTCCTTCTGGGAGACATAAAGAAAAATCATTAATTTTAATTTCTCCACTGCTATCTGTTTACTGCTTTAACTTAGGAAATGCATTCCAGTGACGGCATTGTTCTTATGGGTAGTAAGACTACATATTTCATTTGATGCTGTCCCATTTGTTTATTTTTACTTTCATCTTTCCATAGGAGTTGAGTTTCTAAAATCTTCGAAACCAATGTCAAGGAGAGTTTTGCTTCTCTTTCTTTTGTGTATTTTATGGTTTCTTGTCTTACATCCATTCTTTAATTAATTTTGAATTATTTTTGTGTATGGTGTGAACTGGTGATCTAGTTTCATTTCTTTGTATGTGGCTGTACAGTTTTCGGGGCACTATTTGCTGAAGAGTCTCTTCTTTCTTCATTATATACTCTTGGTTCCTTTATCCTACATCAAATGAAACATCTTCTGCAAAGCAAAAGATGCTATCATTAAAATAAAAGACCCTACTGAATGGGAGAAAATATTTGCAATTCATATAACCAACAAAGGACTGCTATTCAAGATCCACAAAAAAATCATACAACTCAACAATAAGACAGCCAATAACCCAATTGAAAAATAAGCAAAAGACTGTAAGTAGATACTTCTCCAAAGAGGACATAGAGAGATCAGATGGGCACTTTCAAAATGTTCATTATCACAGATGAGTAACTTTTAAGAAAAATTTTGATTTGTGTCACATACTTATATTGATATCAGTTTGTATTTTTGTGACTTATTTCACAAAACACATACCACTTTGACTCTGGGAGGCCTAAGAAGAAAATTCATGATTCATTTCATGGAATCGAGGGAATAACCTAATCCTTAAATAAATGTAGGATTTAATTCTGTAGAACTGCTGTTGGTTGTAGATACGGACCTTTCCCTCATTGTTTTCAAGTGGAATCTCCAAATAGGAATACAAATAAAGTTCAAGGCAATGCAAAAAATAAGGTTTATGGGAAATATAATTCAAGACTGTGAAAGAAATTTCCACTAAGGCAGATAGAGTGGGTTTGAGAAACAATTGATCCAGGCTTCACCTCTTGAAACAAAACCAATTTGGAAAGAAGAAAATTGTACTTCTTCTTCCACCTGTCTTCTGAGCTGATTGAACAGCGACTGACTTGACCCACCATACAAATGACAGAGGAAATGTATCAGTTGTCCCTGATTATAGGTACTTCTTCATGAGATGGCTAAAATACTGTGCTTCTCCTTTGTATGATAATTCAGAAGGAAGTGGATAAATGCAACAAATGAGACATGTATAAACTTTAATTGCAGAAAATGCTCTAAAAAGGATTTTGTAAAGAATGATTTCAGTTCAGCATCAGAGGGGAGGTGGTGGGTGACCCCTGTGGATTACAATTATGTGAAACATATATATATATATATAAATTATTTATATAATTAAAAAAAGAATGAAGCAGTGGGGATAAGATATTTGATATAAATTGATGCACCAGACGATAGAAGCAAATGTTGGAAAATTTGACTTGGAAAGTAAATTATGCATCAGTGTGTCTTCTACCCGAGGACAAATCTGATCAGATTTGTTGTTTCTCTGAGTAATAAGATTAAGAGCAACCAATTTATTATAAAGTGTGGAGAGATTTTTTACCTAGTTGGGAGATAAAGCCATAGAAACAAAACTAAATAAATAGGGCTCTAGTAAATTAATAAAGAACAAGGGGAAAGAAGTGTCAAGGAAAGATTTACCTGAGAAAATAATTAATTATAGATCTCAGAAGTGTTTCATTAGAAAGCAAGATTCCTAAAAGAGAGTGTTAGTAAGTTACATCTTCTCTAGTACTTAGTGAAGCTATGAAGAAATAAGCTAAACACAAAGGAAAACAGAACAACCTATAAAGAATATTAATAGTCTAATAAGGACTTAAAGTAAACAAAAAGGCATTATCAACACTAAAATGAAGCTTCCAGTAATAGCAGACCAACTTATTTGTTCCTAGACCAAGTTGTTGAGCACAACTAGAAAAACTGAACAAAATATCAACAATATTTGTTTGAAGGCATTGATGAACTACTGAAATTACAAGTACAAGGCATTTTTGCAAGAAACAAGATGTGGGAATGAAGCAGTCCTTGCACTCTGCACTGCTTTTCTTGCTAAGCAATTTGCTGTTTCTGAAAGATCAGATGTGTTTGAGAAATCAATCAGTTTATGGTGGACTAACAGAGCTGGGGGTGTGAAAAATGAAGTTCATAGTCTACCAAGGAGGAGAGTACCTGGTCCTCACACTTGGCTTTCCAGAGAGGCCATGAAAGATTATAATCTGAGTAAGAATAAGTCAGAGAGAGAGAGAGAGAGAGAGAGAGTGAGTGAGCGAGAGAGGAAGAAAGCACCTTTGTATCAGGGGTCAGCAAATTTATGAGAGAGAGAATGAGGGAGGGAGGGAGAGAGAGAGAGAGAGAGAGAGAGAGAGCGCAAGAAAGCACCTTTGTATAAGGGGTCAGCAAATTTATTTTCTTTCCAGAGACAGATGATAAATATTTTAGACTTTGCCAGCAATGTAGTCTCTATTGTAACCACTCAAATCAGCTATTGTAGCATAAAAGCAGACATAGTCAATGTGCAAATGAATAGACAGGACTACATGTTCCAATAAAATTGTATTAACAAAACAGGTTTAGTATCCTATTCTTCATTTGTATGTGGCATTATTGAGTAAATATTGGCCCTGATGCCAGTGTCAGCAAGCAGTCAGAATAACAGATGCCTTCTTCTGGGAAGACAGTGAGATATTCAGGTAACTTGTGCCATAGTTTGGGATTACTCCTTGGGTGGTAGGCAACTCCTGACAATGTTGTCTCAGTTCCAATCCCCAGAACCTGGAAATATGCTTTGTTATATATGACAATTAGGTTGCAAACAAGGGAATCAAGGTTGCAAACCAGTTAAGCTAGAGAGCTTAAATTATACTGGTTAAGCTAAGGTAATTGCAAGGGTTTTTAAAAATGGTATACAGTGCCAGGTGTGGTGGCATGTGCCTGTAATCCAAATGCTGGGAGGCAAGAGGCCAGGGATTGCTTGAGTTTGCAGGTTTGTGACTATTCCAGGCAATATAGTGAGATCTGGTCTCAAAAAAGCAGCTGGGTGTGGTGGCGGGTGCCTGTAATCCCAGCTACCTGGGAGACTGAGGCTGGGGATTGCTTGAGTCCACAGGATCAGGACTACCCGGGACAATATAACGAGACCTAGTATGCAAAAAAAAAAAAAAAAAAAAAAAAAAAAAAAAAAAAAAAAAAAAAAAAAAAAAAAAAAAAGATTGGAATACAGAGGCAAAAAAGTTGGAGTGGGAGAAGAGACATGATGATTGTGGAGGCAGACTAGAATTACACAATGTGAGGAGTAGCCTTGATCTTTTTCCCACTGAGAACCATTTTGGACTTCTTACCTTCAGCTTTGTAAAAGAACAAATTTATGTAGTTTTAAACCACTAACTCTGTAGTAATTTATAACAGCGACAATAGGTAATGCATATACAATATACCTTATATTAGAGATTGGGACTGGCAATTCAAATGGGATGAAAGAAACCCCATATTTCAGGGATGCAGAGATGGAGTGTGAGAGTGAGACTAATGCTTCTCTCTTCCTTTACAGCTGAATTACACAAATAAATGAGGTATCCGTTTTCTAAGTTCTATAATCTAGGACTTAAATCAGGAACAATTACCCAGCTATTCACAATCTTCTATGATTTAATGCTTCCTTAAAATGAGCAAGCCCATAATTATCTCAGTTATTTATTTATCTATCCCAGTTATATTCATCCCTGCTGCTTGTTTGATTAAAACACAACTGATGAGATTGTGACTTATAAAATTCACAACTGAGTGTTGCTTCTTATGAAAAAAGTGTACCAGCCTGGCCTGAAATCTAGTGTCTTATGTCACAGAAATTTGTAAAAGTGTAAAAATGGCAGAATTTTCCTTTTACAAGCACGAGAGAGTGATATGAAGGATAAGAAGGAAATATGATGGTTATCTTGCGGTATTCCATCAATTAAAAAAGTTGTATATTAACATGGCTTATATCCTCTGTGGCCTAAAGACAGCAAATAACATGTCCAAAGTTTTATAGAACTAGTCAAACAACCCATGCATATTGAGGCTATATGAAGATGTTAAATGGAGACTAGAGGGGATTTCATGAAAATTGCTTTGTATTCACCTATGTTGAGGTACCTAACCCATGCAAGAGGGCAGGGAACCCAGATTAGAACCTCTGTTTCAATGAAGGGCAAGAGTCCTTCTTGCATTTGTTAAACACTGTGGACTGATGTTTGACCCATGTCTGAGGATACCAAAGAGAGAGATGACTGTGGAAGCAGAGCACAGGTTGGATCTGGACAGTAAAGCATTTCCCTTCAGCAATGGACCTCAGATACTGAGATCCTGTGGGACAGGTATAGGATCCATGTCAGTCATAAGAATATTGGCCTGGCCTGGATGCCATTTGAAAAGATGCTCTCATCACAAGATTTTCTGCTAGATTACAAAAGGATCTCAGGGGAAAGAAACAGAGGGTGTACACCTGGATACAGAGACTATGATAGCCAGCTGAAGGAGAGCCCTGCTAGTAATAGAAGAGGAGTCTGAAAGATATGGCCGGAAGTGATCAAGATCTGAAGTGAAGTGCTTCCTAGTGTGAAAGGAGGTTTGTGTCAACAGTGATTTAAACACTTTCAGAACCTCCCCCACCCCATATCCGGACCTGATAAATTCTCTTGCTTCTCTGAGGTCTGAACACAGAGGGTGAGGAAAAGAAGCAGCGGTTGTCTTTAAATCTCTGAGAGGTTTTCAGAAGGGCACAGATCCTGTTATGGTTTCTTGCCTGAGTAATCTAAAGTCTAGAGACTATGGCTACTGTCTGAAGCAGGAAAGAGGGGAAGGGAAAGGATGGGCTAGAGTTGGAGTTTGAAGGTTATGGGACATAGATGAATGCCTGGAACTGTGTAAGATTTTCCACCCCTTCCTGCCCCCTACACACACAAAAAAGAGGAATTTAGAGAATGACTATGGGAAACACCACCAATTCAATGGTGGGAAGGAGAGTAGGAATTTGTTTTAAATACTAAGAACAGCTTTTCATCAAGTCCTCCTTTAGGTCAAAGGTCTCTGTTTATGAAGCCTCTTCCAGACATAAGGGCTTTAGTCTATGATCATGTAAAAATCATGGTTAAAAAGTCAACTAGAACTTAAATATAAAAGCTTGATATTGCTGGCCTGTATAACTGATAAATGAATGGGACTATTTAGCCAGAGTTGTAAAGAGGGGAAAGAACTACTATGGAATGAACTTAGGGTTACTTATGAGTCCTTTGAATAATGTTCTCCTTTGTTATTATATATGAATGGTAATATGGTCAGTTGTTTCTTCTAGAATGTAAGTAAATGATGATAACTTTAGTAGCAATAACTACAATTTACTGGTCTGCATTTTTCCAAGTCCTGACTTGATCTTCTTTTTGCACAATATTATTAATCTTGTCTTGAACAAAGAAGGGAAAATGTATTGACCAAGGACACAAATTAGGTCATGGAAGAAAATCCTTATTTCCCATGCATAACATCAGTGAATGGTTTGTCCCAGCCTATTAATTATTTAAATAGTTATTATCTATGTTTGTCCTTCTTACTTGAAATGAAAACTGCTGATCTAGGCTTATCTGTATAATATTATGTAGCAACACAGAGAGTGTGCACAAGACAATTTTTTATCCGAGGAGAATGAATCTTACGATGAACCAGACAGCATGTCAGTCATTTTTATTACATTGCCTCATTTAATCATGACAAGAAGTTTGCAAAATAGATATTTGACCTTCTTTTTATTAATTAAAAGACCAAGGACACTAAATTAAAAAAGAACAAGATTTAGGATGCATTCCCAATGTCTGATTCCAGAACCTGGGATGTAGAGTTAGGCCCTATGTTCCTCCCACAATACCATTTAAAAGTGCTTTGTATGTCTGGCCTCCTTATATTCCTCCATGTGCCATGAAGTATGAAGTATGCAAGAATTAAGTGATATGATGCCAATCTTACAGAAAGGGCATTTGTAGAAGTGAGCATAAGTGCCAGTTTGAGTAACTCCTATGAGTTAACAGATTTTAACTTAAAGAAAAATATGTTTGATCTGGAATTTTCTATTTTTTTTAACTTTTCAGTTTAATGTGAAAATAAATAACAAAGGAAAACTGCATTTAAAATGTTGCAAAAGAAGTACATGCCTTGAAATAGAAATTCTTCAAAAACTTGAGACTCCCTAGAAGCATGCTGGGGTGGGGGGGTGATCTGGAATTTTCAACTCTGATTTCTTTGCTGCAATAAGCTTAAACAATTAAAACACATGCATACCACAAATGACCTTCCCCCCTCAAATAAATTCACTTCCCAATCTCTAAAACCTGTGAATATTACCTTGTTGGGCAAAAGATACGACTAAGTTGAGGACATTAGACAGTGAAAGTTTATCCTGGGTTACCAGGTAACCACATGTATTCTTAGATCAGAGGCAGAGGGAGATTTGAGACAGTCTGTCATAGATACTTGTACACAGAAGAGTACAAGTGAAGATGGAGCAGAGGAAGATGCTACCCAAGCTTAGGAGTAATGAGAGTTAACAGAAATGGGAAGATAAAAGGGATGGATTTTGCCTTAGAACCTCCAGAGGAAGTGCAGGCCTATGGACTTTTGATCTCTACTTCTGAATCTATGTAATGGAAAGAATTCATTTCTGTAGTTTTAACCACTTATATCTATTGCAATTTGCTATGGTATCCATAAAAGACAAACAGACCTTTTATTTTATTTTATTTTTGAGACTAGGTCTAGTGATGTTGCCCAGAATAGTCCTGATCCCATAGACTCAAGCGATCCCCAGCCTCAGATTCCCAGGTAGCTGGGGTTACAGGCACCTGCCACCACACCTGACTGCCTTTTCAAGACCAGGTCTTGCTATGTTGCCTTGGGTAGTCTCAAACCCATGAACTCAAGTGATCAATCCCTGGCCTCTTTGCCTCCCAGTGCTTGGATTATCACCCTCAGCTCATAGACTTTTTATTTGCTCATACATGGGACATAGTATTTCTAATAGGTAAATACTTTTCCTAAATTCCTGGATGACATGAGGAGGCAAAATAGTCTGGTCATTAAATGTTTCTGAATCATAAAATTATTGGCTTAAATCCAATTTCTATTACTTATGACTTGGGAATATGTTTAATGCATCTAAGCATCATTTTTCCTTATTTATATAATTTGGAGGTTCATAATATCTACTAAGTTGGATTGTTTGAGGAATTAAATGAAATAATGCAATATTACTATAAAGTACTTAGTATGACATGTAGCAGAGGAAAAACACCACATAAATGCTTACAATAAGAAAAAGAATAAAGTGATCACTTTGGCAGCACATATACTAAAATTGGAATGATACAGAGAAGATTAGCATGGTCCCTGTGCAAGGATGACATGCAAATTTGTGAAGCCTTACATATTTTTCAAAATCAACACACAGAAGTTGGTAGCTTTCCTATACACAAAAAGTCAAGAAGAAGAAGAAATTATAAAAGCCATCACATTTACCATCTCACCAAAAACAATTATACCTGGGAATAAACCTAATAAAACATGTGAAAGAGCTATTCAAAGAAAACTTTAAAACGACACTGCTAAAAGAGATAGAAGAAGACATAAGGAAATGGAAAGACATTTCCTGCTCATGGATTGGAAGAATTAACATCATCAAAATGGCCATCCTTCTGAAAGCAATCTACAGATTCAATGCAATCCCAATAAAAATTCCAATGACACTCTTTAAGGAGATAGAAAGACAAATACAAAGTTCATATGGAATAACAAAAGACCTTGAATATTAAAAAGCCTCCTAGCCGAAAAAAGAGAGAATGGAGGCCTAACTATTCCAGATCTCATGTTATACTATAAAGCTATAATAATTAAAACAGCATGGTACTGGTACAACAACAGACAATCAGACCAATGGTACAGAATTGAGTGCTCGAAAATAAAACCACATGTATATAGTCAACTAATCTTTGAAAAAGGAGGGAAAAACTTACATTGGAACAAAGAGAGCTTCTTCAATAAATTGTGCTGGGAAAATTGGACTGAGACCTGCAAAAAAATGGACCAAGACAACATCCTCACATCTTGTACAAAACCAACTCAAAATAGATAAAAGACTTAGCTGTCAGACCTGAAACAATAACATACATAGAAAAAAAATGGACAAAACCCTCCATGAATTACAATTCAGATATCCCTTTTTGGAAACATCTACAGATGGCAAAAAATGAAGGAAAATATAAAGAGATGGGACTACATCAAACTAAAAAGCTTCTGTACAGCAAAAGAGACAACAGAAAAAAAAAAACGTCCAACCAAATGGGAAAAAATTTTTTCCCTCCACAAGAGTGATAAGGGTTTAATAATGAAGATCCACAAGGAACTCACACAACTAAACAAAAGCAAAACAAGAAGCCCAATTAAAAAATGGGGGAAAGAACTAAAAGGACACTTCTCCAAAGAGGAAATACAAATGACCAACAGGCACATGAAAAATTGCTCAACATCACTAGCAATCAGCAAAATGCAAATCAAAACCACTATGAGATACTTACCACCTTACACCATTAAGAATGGCCCACATCCATAAAACAGGCAACAACAAGTGCTGGCGAGGATGTGGAGAGAAGGGGACACTCTTACACTGGTGGTGGGAATGTAAACTGGTCCAACCTCTATGAAAAGCTGTGTGGAGGGCCCTCAAATTAATGAAAATGGAAACAACATATGACCTAGTAATTGCTCTCTTGGAAATCTACCCTAAGGAGACCTCAATGCTTGTACAAAGGAACACCTGTGCTTGGATATTTATTGCAGCACTGTATTTGCAAGGACATGGAAGCAACTTAAATGTCCCAAACAGATGACTGGATGAAAAAGATGTGGTATATATACACAATGGGATATTATTCATCAATTAAAAATGACAAATTGGAAGATTTTATGATACATTGGATAGACTTAGAAGAGATCATATTAGCAGAAACAAGTCAAAAAGAAAAAAACAGAAACCAAATGGTTTTACTATTATATGGGACATGGGAAAGATAAACAAAAAGTCATGAAGAAAAGTCAAAACAAGCCAACAACCAAATTAAAGTACACAACTCAAGGGGGGGGAGGTTAAATGGTCAGGGGGGATGAACCCCAGAGATCACAAAGATGGAAATTTATATATAAATAATTTAATATTAAAAAATTTCAAAGTAATAAATAATTTAATATCAAAAAAAGGAAAAAAGGAAGAAAGAAAATGAATGAAAACTTGAGGGTCATATTGAAAAATAATTAAAATGATAACATTCTTGGCATAAATTATAGGTATAAGAAAAAAAACTATAGGAAAAGGTAAAAGAAGAAAACATAATGACTTTTTAGAAACATTCTTATTTAAATGATTTTGTGTCTGCCAAGTTAATATTTACCTATGAAAATAGATGAAAAGATCCAAACAAAATGCTAGCAAATTTAATATAGAAATATTCTTTAAAAAATGATTTGCCATTGAAAAAATGGTACTAATTCCAGTAATGTAAAACTGGGTTAGCGTTCAAAATACAACCAATGTCATACCACATTAAAAGAATAAAAGACAAAAATGACAGAAATAAATAAAAAGACTTAAAATCTCAGTAGGTATTGTAGGAAAAATATTAGACAAGATTTAATATTGTTCATGACAAAGTTACTGGCAAACTAAGAATAGAAAAAAATTTCAAACCAATAAGGAATGTCTTTGAACCATCTACAGATAATATTGCATTTAACTGTGAAACACTGCATTCTTTTTCCTCTAAAATTTGAAAGAAGAAAAGGATGTTTACTCTAACCATATACTTAGCATTTAGCATTGCACTAGAAGTCCCATGCAATAATGTCATTGTAGTAAGGTAATTAGAATAAATGAATATCTATATATATATATAGTATATATATGAAACTGTTATTTACAGATAGCAAGTAACTACAGCTAATACATTAAGCAAGGCTATAGACTACAGTATCAAATACAATGAAGGATTTACAAATGAATTCTACATGACATTTAAAGAGGAAATAACATCTACTCTACTAAAACTCTTCCAAAAAGTTGAGAAAGAAGGAAAGCTCCCAAACACATTCAATGAAGCAAACATTACATTCATACCAATACCAAATAAGGACAGCAACAAGAGAGAAAATTATAGACCAATTTCCCTAATGAACACGGATGCAAAAATTTTAAACAAAATCCTAGCAAATAGAATCCAACGATGCTTAAAAAAGCATTATTCACTATGACCAAGTGGGAATTATCCCAGGGGTACAAGTATGGTTCAACATCCAGAAAACAATTAACATAATCCACCACATCAACAAGAAGAAAAACAAAAACCACATTATCATATCAATAGATGCAGAGAAAACATTCGACAAAATTGAGCACCCATTTATGATAAAAACCCTTAAAAAATTGGGGATCAAAGGAACATACCTCAACATAATTAAAGCCATCTATGACAAACCTACAGCAAACATCATCTTAAGTGGGGAAAAACTAAAACCATTCCAATTAAGGTCTGGAAGCAGGCAAGGATGTCCATTCTCCCCACTGCTTTTTAATATTGTACTGGAAGTTCTAGCCGGGGCAATAAGGCAAGAGAAAGACATAAAAGGGATACAAATAGGAAAAGAGGAACTGAATATGCAGATGATATGATTCTTTATGTAGAGAACCCCAAAAAATCTACAGAAAAACTTCTTGAAATGATAAAACAGTTCAGTAAGGTAGCCAGTTACAAAATCAACACACAGAAGTCAGTAGCCTTTCTATACGCAAAAGCCAAGAAGAAGAAGAAGAAATTAAAAAAGTCATCCCATTCACCTTCGCACCCAAAGCAATTAAATACCTGGGAATAAAACTAACAAAATACGTGAAAGAACTATACAAAGAAAACTTTAAAACACTGCTAAAAGAGATAGAGGAAGACATAAGGAAATGGAAAGATATCGCCTGCTCATGGATTGGAAGAATTAACATCATCAAAATGACCATCCTTCCTAAAGCAATCTACAGATTCAATGCAATCCCTATAAAAATTCCAATGACATTCTTTAAAGAGATAGAAAAACAATTACAGAAGTTCATATGGAATAACAAAAAACCTCGAATATCAAAAAGCCTCTTGGCCAAAAAAAGAGAGAATGGAGGCCTAACTATTCCAGACTTGAAGTTATACTATAAAGCCATAATAATTAAAACAGCATGGTACTGGTACAACAACAGACAAAGCAGACCAATGGAACAGAACGGAGTGCCCAGAAATAAAACCACACATGTATAGTCAACTAATATTCAACAAAGGAGGGAAAAATTTACATTGGAACAAAGATAGTCTCTTCAATAAATGGTGCTGGGAAAATTGGATAAAACCTGCAAAAAAATGGACCAAGACAACATCCTCACACCATGCACAAAAACCAACTCAAAATGGATAAAAGACTTAAACATCAGACCCCAAACCATAACATACTTAGAAGAAAACCTGGGCAAAACCCTCCATGAATTACAATTCAGAAATCTGTTTCTAGAAACGTCTACAGATGGCAAAAAAAATGAAGGAAAACACAAACAGATGGGACTACATCAAACTGAAAAGCTTCTGTACAGCAAAAGAGACAACAGAAAAAACTAAAAGAAGCCCATCAGAATGGGAAAAAAATTTTGCCCTCCACAAGAGTGATAAGGGTTTAATAACGAAGGTCCACAAGGAAGTTACACAATTAAACAAAAACAAAGCAAGTAACTCAATCAAAAAATGGGGAGAAGATCTAAAAAGACACTTTTCCAAAGAGGAAATACAAATGGCCAACAAGCACATGAAAAATTGTTCAATGTCACTAGCAATAAGGAAATGCAAATCAAAACCACAATGAGATACCACCTTACACTAGTGAGACTGGCCTACATTTAAAAAACAGGCAACAACAAGTGCTGGCGTGGATGTGGAGTGAAAGGAACGCTCTTACACTGCTGATGGGAATGTAAACTTGTCCAGCCACTATGGAAAGCGGTGTGGAGGACCCTCAAACTAATGAAAATGGAACTACCCTTTGACCCAGCAATCGTTCTTCTGGGAATCTACCCAAAGAAGACCTCAGTATGGGTACAAAGGGACACCTGCACCCACATGTTATTGCAGCACTATTTATAATTGCAAGGACATGGAAACAACCCAAATGTCCCAAAACAGATGAATGGATGAAAAAGATGTGGTATATATACACAATGGAATATTACTCATCAATTAAAAGCGACAAATTAGATTAAATTTATGATAACATGGACACACCTAGAAGAAATCATATTAGCAGAAACAAGTCAAAAAGATAAAGACAGACACCAAATGGTTTCACTATTATATGGGACTTAGGAAAGATAAACAAAAAGCTATGAAGAAAAGTCAAAAACAAAACAAAACAAAAAAGCTAACAGCCAAATTGAAGTAATACAACTCCAGGTGGGAGAGGGGTGGGACAGAGGGGGAATGATCAGGGAGGGTGGGGGGGGGGGGTAAATCCCGGGAATTACAAAGATGTGAAATTTATATTTAAATAAATTATTTGATCTTTTAAAAAATAAAAAAAATAAGAGAAAGGATAAAACCATTACATATATTCATTTAATTGAATAGTAGTCAGCAATTAAAAGTCGCAAACTGTGACACAATTATTTAGATAAATCTCAAAAGGAGTTAGTCATAACAAAACACATAATGAATGATTCCATTTATGTGCAGTCTATGGACTGATAAAAATGTAGTGGTGGGGTGGGAACTTGGGGTTTAATTATAAAAGCAGAAAAAGGAATTTCCTGAAGGTGATGGAAATCTAATTTAGGGTGATAGTTATTGATTGTATACAATTGTCAAAATTTATTGAGCTAAACTTTTACTATCTGTTCATTAAAAAAAATCTTAGTGGTACTGTAATAGAAATGTAAAAACTAAATATTTATTGGACTCAGTCTTTTAAAAAAATCCACAGAAATACAATGATTCCTGCTTTGCTCTGCTTCCACAAAGAGAAGAGTAGAATATTCAATATGTTAAATTGGAACTTGTGGTCCCTAGAATGGAGAGCTTATATAATGTTTTATTGCACTATTTCTTTTAAAAACATGTATTGAATTACACAGATTATTTTTCTTTCCATAATAGGAAATTCACCTTTGTACATATTGCTGTAGGGGAGAAAGGACCACTGGGGAACAATGTATAAAGGTGAACATTTTATTTCTTTTAGATGTTAGAATTTTCATGGTCATATCTAATAGCCAGATCACTGAAAAATAGATTTTGGGGACCTAGACTTTGGTACTTTTGGGGACCTAGACTTTGGTACTAGATTAAGCTCAGATATGACATTTATTTCTGATCTAAATCCATTGAGTGATTGAAATGCATATATTAAAAAATACTGAATCCACAGAATGCTAGTAAATGAAAAAAACTAAAAATTAGAATAAAAATTAAATAAAATTTAGCAAAAATTAAATTAAATCATTGAGTTAGAGATAAATAGTAAGGCAATGCATATCTGCATTGATGGAAAAACTTGCAGCTCAAAATACACCAGGAAGGAACACTGATATGATGTTGAGGGTCCTCTAAGTTTAGAAATAACAGTTAAAATGAATTGAAGGCATCTAGGGTGATAGTAGAACAGCATCAAAGCAAACATACAAACAAAAAAACTAGTACCAAAGAAGCAAGAACAATGGGAAGATGCATTGTTTTTATTTTCAGAGATTCTTAAAAGAACTTGTTATTATGAAGGCACGGGGGAAGCATCTTTTCTAGATTTCCCTTCTATCTGCTGGTAGGTCCTTGACTCACAGCAGCATAACTCCAATCTTCACATAGAAGTCTCTGGGTCTGAAATTCCCCCTTTTAGAAGGACATCAGCCAATAAATTAGGAGTTTGCCTAACTCCAATATGATATAACGTCATCTTGTCTAAGTACATCTGCGATGACCGTTTTTACATATAGTCACATTCTGAGGTCCTGGGGCTTAGGTCCTGGGGCTTGTAAGAATTTGGGAGGTAGATGCAGTCTGATTCCATAATCACAGTTTTTACCCAAAGGAATCTTCCAATAGTATGTTCAATTGGAACTTGTAGTGCCTCAAATAAAAATAGGTTTCAATATTTATCAAACCTTTGGCAAGAGGAACTCTATTCTATCTCCCAAAATAATAACCAACCCTGTCTTCTCATGGATAAGTCCTTTATTTCTCAGCACAATCATCTGGGTATCGATGAAAAGATGCAGTAAGCAATGAGCTTCTCAGCAAGTGATGATATTGGGCATGTTTGTTCCCTTTGATGGATTCCCATAGCTAGTGGCCAATAAGCAATTGTCTGTTGTTTTATTTTTTCATTTGTAGACATTTACATATGTTGCCTATTTTGTGATAAATCAGCTATGCACCAGTCACTCAAATAGAGCAGCCTTGAAGACTGACAGGGAATATGACTAAATGAGCATGGAAGCTGACAGGTGGACAGGGTGACAAATTCAGAGCTGTTCCCACGCAGCCTCCATCTATTCAACAGGAGTGAAGTGGATCCTGAATACACATCAGACTCCTCTTGAAAATGTCATTACGTTTTTGTTTCACCATTTTTACAGAGATCTTGCTCAGGCGGTGGTGAAATGAAGTATGTCAACTGCAATAAAAAATGGTGATCGTCTCATTTTTCTGCTGAAGTCCCCACTATGGAAGGGCTTCATTTTTGGCAGAAAGCACAGCTACTAAGGAGCTGCCCTGCTGCTCCTCAGCCCCATCACTGTGGATGAGAGCAGCTGCAGGGGGTGATGGTGCAACTGAATTTGTCATACCAGTCATCCCAGGCTAATCCCCCCACTCTATCCTCTTTAGCAATGTGCAGAGCCATGCAACCAACCCATCATGAGAACATGTGTGAGGATCCAACACTCAGAGTCTGTTAGGTGCTTTAAAATGTGTGCTAAGGGAAAGTCCAGACATAAAGGGGGCTTAACTTTGATGATGATGATGATGATGATGATAGAATACAACTATTTTTATCAGACACCATGCAAGTGCCAAACATTATCCCTGTCTTCTGAATTATCTTAGGAAGAAAGCATAATTTTTGTCACCATATTACTAATGAGGAAACCAAGAATCTAGGTGAGTACAGTTATTGAGGAATCTCTCTTTAAGCATAATGTTCTTTCTATTACTCTATAGTACTTGTTTGTTGAGCACACAGCATATGTTTTTACCTGTATAATACCATCCAGACCTAGTCTGGTGTGTGTGTGTTTGCACACATGCACATGTGCTTCCAGGCATTTTGAGCTGAAAGGAAATCTTACAGCCCACCCCCCACCCTAACTCCCACTCACCTTACAGAACCAGTTTTAAAATAAGTTGTACCCTACATATTACTGCTCCTTTGTTTTTTTTTTCTTAAACATCAAATAATTTATTTAAATTTAAATTTCACATCTTTGTAATTTCTGGGATACTGCTCCTTTCTTTAGGTCCTAAGGAACCTCATAATTTCCAGTGACCATAGAATCACCCAGTCATCTGTGTTCTAGCTCATGCCTTATGTAGCCTGTGACCCTTCTTGTTAATGTAAGAAGTCTCTGATTCTCTGCATTAGAGAATGCATGCTGACTGCTTGCTGGCTGTCGTCCTGCTTGCAGATGTGATTTCTTGGCCAAAGCATGGTTTCTTTGTTCACATTTCTGAAGATGTTTTATTCAAGTGAAGAAGCAAAGATTCCTGGTAGAGCCTGATTTACAACTTCTCTTTAAAAACAAAGACCTGACAACACTTTGTGCCTTTTCTGCATAACACCTTCAGCTGCCTCCTTCAGAAGGACACATACTCTGATCTACCTCAGACCCTTCCACTCCCATCTGTACCTGCATCTATATCTATTCTCCTTCAAGGATTGTCACCTACCTGATGGGCTTTTTGAGTTTGCTGGTTCTTGCTTTATTTGAACCCTGATTACCATCACCAGAGGAACTGCTAACAAGGAATTTTTGAGAGCCAGTTAACCAAGGCCCTTCTTTTTCATTCATGGTGGTGAGCTATGTGTGGATTTTCTTTGTGAGGCGAACATGATAACCACTACACTATGGAAACCTGCTGTGTGGTTGTCCAAGACAGTGTTGATTGACTGCTTCTGTTATCCACAGTCAGCTTAGCCCTATACTAAGCAGTCAAAGGAGAGTCCCCTGACTATTCCCTGCAGCTTCTTCAACCCTCACTTTGTCTGGGCACATAAAGCAGAACTTTGTGGACCTGTGAGCTCTCTAAGGAGATGCAGGAAGTGTGATGTTGCTTTAGAAACTTGAAAACAGGGCAAGGCACGGTGGCTCTTGCCTGTAAGCTTCAGCCTATGAAGCGGCCGGGGCTAGGGATCGTGGTTTGAGTTCTCGCCTGGGGCCCATAGCGAGACCTAGTTCCAAAAAATCGCTGGGCGTGGTGGCACGCGCCTGTAATCCCAGCTACCTGGGAAGCTGAGGCTGGGGATTGCTTGAGTCCGTGGTACTCCGGGCAACAAGAGCCTGCGGTTCCACGGGCAAAAATAGCAAAACCTAGTCTCAAAAAAAAAAAAAAAAGAAAAAAAAAAGAAATAGAAACTTGAAAACATCTTTTTCACTGAAATGAAGACTCTGGTTCTGTGTGATTTTTCATCCAGCTGCAAACCATCTGGTGAATGCCAGTCCTTTCCCCAAACTGAGGAGAATGATGTGGAGAAATAAGGATTCATCAGTTTATCTTGCCAGTGTTTTTGTGCGGTGTTCAGAGCTCAAGCCAGCATTTTTGTGCTCTGACCGATACATATACTGTGCGGGGCAGAGTGCTCTGGTCATACCACTTTTGTGGCAGTTGGGCACTCTCAATCTTACCTAATTCATATATTAATTCATTGGTGTGGGTCTTTACTGCGCCTGTTGGACAACTGATGACTCTGAGGCTGGACCTCACGCACTGTCAGTGTGAGAAATGAAGAGCACAAACTAAGAACTCAAAGTTTGGCACTTTATTTCAGTGTACTGCCTGGAGTATATAATGTTATCCCAGGTTCTACCAATTTAGAGGAAATGATCTCATTGAAAGAAAAACAGATTCCTCAGCCTTATCCTGTGTGTTACAGTTTTTCAGGTGGGGACAGTGTAAGTATAAAGATCATTTCCTCTCCCACATAGAAACAGCTATTTTCTTATTGAATTCTGGCTGCTGACAAGGGAAAATCATTGGGAGACTGCACCCAACTGCTGCTCGTGTCCACCACTATTGGGCTGATGCTGATCTTTGTGACAAAACCGATACTCTGAGCCAACATTGCAGGTGACGCTGCAGGTGCCCACTTCCCTCATTATTGCTCTGGCTCATTAGTGTAGCCATGAGGTGGCACAGCAGTCATAGAACATGTGAGGGTGCTGGCACTCCTGATGTGCTTAAGCAATGACTATGTTTCCTGGTCTTCTGTGCTGCACTGGTAACGTAACGTAGTTCAGCTGAAGTGGCAGTGAGATTTCCAGAGCCAAGTGTCCTTTTCTGTTAGTCCTAATAACAAATGGAAGAAATGTGTTTCTTCTATTTGTCCTCCTCCTACGTCTTAGTGAACACGATCCACTTTGACTCAGGATATCCTTTGGATAAGCAGAAGAAAATAGCTACATTTTTCTTGAGATGAGAACTCCTTAAGAATCAGGCATTGACCACCACATCTATGCCCTGATGCTGGTAGGGAAGCAGTTATTCTTACCTCA
Source organism: Uropsilus gracilis (assembly GCA_004024945.1). Taxonomy (NCBI): domain Eukaryota; kingdom Metazoa; phylum Chordata; class Mammalia; order Eulipotyphla; family Talpidae; genus Uropsilus; species Uropsilus gracilis. The sequence continues at coordinate 12,038 of PVHY01003163.1, read as the reverse complement.
TTCATTCATTCATTCAAAACATAAGCCAAGCATCTGGTAGAGGAAGCCAGAAGACACAGATCCTATCTTCAGTTTGTTCAAAAGTTATGAAAAAGGGAATCATAAATACAGATAGGTAATTGCAATACAGTTGAGAAGTTCTAGGCTAGAGGTAAACTAGGGGTGCTACCAGAGCACAAAGGAAGGGGTCACTTACTTCTTTACTCCTACCTTGGGGTTTCAGAAAATGTACTTTCTGGATGAGGTTATTTATAACCTGACACCGAGGACAATGAATTAGGTGGACATGTTGTGGACATCAGGATGGCATGTAAGAGGTAGTGGGGGGAGAAAATGTGTTACACTTAGAATGATTGGGAGGCAACAAGATTTTGGTGGGTTGTGAAGGGTGAGATTTGAGACTTGGGGTTGATCTGTAATCTTGATGAAGATTATGTAGTACCTTAAACCGGTGAAGTGAGTGATATGGTCAGTTTACATTTTCAGTTGTTTTTATTTGCAGAATAAAAGATGAGTCAAAGGGAGGGAAACAAACAGGAACGCCTCCTCTTTCTCTGAAAGGTTGACGCTTGTGAACTGACTAAATTTGGGAGCTGTGGGGAAGGAACACCTACCAAGCCAGCCAGATCAGCTTGGCAGTCAGAGGGGTGACAGCTGCTCTAGGTACTTTCTCTGACTACCCCCATGGGGCAGGGGCCTCTAGCATGGGAAACAGCTTCAGACTGCCATAGTGCCAAGGGACACCTGTCTGATCACACAGAGCTGTGATTGGCACATATTCCATCCAGGCCTGGGAGAGTAGGTTTCCAACACCATGTCATCTTCAGGAGCTGGGAGAAGCTGGCAGTAAGGAAAACTTGACCAGCCTTAGCTGGATATTGACAGCAGTGCTGGTAATATACTAGGGCTGGGCCTGAGGCCAAATGAGTTGGCAGGGTCTGCCTGGCCTCTGCCTTGCCCCCTTCAGCTCCATCTGTCTAACGGTGGGTGTTAGCCTTGAAGAGTGCAGCCTTTGAATCTGGCAATGCAGCAAAGGGGAAGAGGACACAGAAGATGTATGTTCACTCATGGGTGGAATACTGCCTAAAATGTCCAGGGCTAGAAATCAGTCACAGTGTGACCAGAAATATCCTTTAAGCACTATTTACACCCTTTGCTTTCCCTTTTGTTTGCCATTCTTTAAAAGGTGTCAAAATTAATGAATCCATAAAGAAATTTTCCATGGGATCAGGAAATGAAAACCTAATTCAAAATGCCTGAAGCAAAATGAATTATTTGCTTGAGTTACTGAAAAATCCAGTGATACTTTATAGCATGACTAAGTTCATGGTCTTAAAATTATATAAAGACCTCTCTCTGGGCATTCTTAGATGTACAGTATTTTCAATGCCTAGAATACTAGAAAAAGGGTCAATTTATCTCCTGTGAGCTAATGTTCTGGATTTTTGTCTAATTGTCCTGCTTTAGATTATTTGCCATTTCTGTGAGGCCACAATAGCTGGGGGCAGTGGGAAACTACATAGCTGGGGGCAATGGGAAACTGTGACTAGATCATGATTTTATGCTCATGCTTTGAGGTGGGAGAGATTTTTCATCTCAGTCCACATGGATTAGCAGTTTTGAGAACAGTAGTTTCTTTGAGAAAATGAGGATACCATTATTGTCCAAAGAGGGAATACTGGAAGCCAAAACAATTGATAACCACCTCGTTGGACCGTTGTCGTACCAAACAGCTTTAACTATTGGTAACTAATCCTCATGAAGATGATTTGCTGATGATAATGATGGTGATAATAATTACATTGGTATTTTACAAAGAGATCTGTATAGTTTGGCATATAGTCCAGGAATTTTTCTGAGAGTTTTCCCTGTCCAGAGTATGATTTAGGCACTTCACTCAGTTAATGTATCACCACTTTTAAGGGATTTGGGATGATCCTAGGACTAAGAGACATACTCTTAAAATTTTCATCAAGTGACTTTATGTTACAATTCACATCTATATCAAAATTAGATGGTTGAAATAAAAGTTTCATGATTGTACTGTACTATTTCAGTACAACTTAATATTATTTTCAGTTAAATCCTTAGGCATTCCTCTCTTTCTTTGATGAAAGAGTAATGTTAGCAAATACATTTATGTATTAAAAATAGCATAAGTATGTAAAATATTAAGAATCATCTCTCAGAATACTCTCTGGAATTCTTGACATAAAATTCTATGGTTAGTGTGGCACTGAACATTAAATATATAATGTTTTTACATATACACAAAAGGATGCATTATTATTTTACCTGACATGCTACCAAGTAAAATGCTGGATGATACATCTGGGTACATATCTAGAGGGGACTGCTGGGTACATATCTAGAGAATATGATAATTCTATCTTTTTAAGGTAGTACCATATTGTTTTTCATAGTGACTATACCATTTTACATTTCCACCAGTAGTGCACATAGATTCCAATTTCTCCACATCTTCATCAACAAATGTTATTTTCTGTTTTACTTTCCATAACACCCATTTTAAAGGGTATAAAGTCTTTTTTAACTTTTCATGAAAAATTGCACATTATTTTCTCTTATGTCTTGTAACCATTTTCTTTGTCTTTGTGGTTTTGATTTGAATTGCCCTAATGGTAATGCTGAATATTTTTATGTGCACATTAAGATTTGAAATATTGGTACATTGGATATTGTATATCTATTTTTTTAATGTGCATTAGGTGCACATTTTGGTACATTCCTATATCAATTTCATCATGTTTATTGTTTTCTATATAGAGGACAGAAAGCAGGATTCTTAATTCTACCCAACACATGCTGAAATCCTTTTCCCTTTTTTGAATTTTGTTGTTGACTTGTAGTAATTTTTTAGATGTCCTGAATATTATTAGCTTCTTATCAACTATATGACTTATAAATATTCTCTCCTATTCTTAGGTTGCCTTTTTATTCTATTGACACTATCTTTTGTGGACAGATTTTAATTTGCCTTACTAGTTTATCCTTTTTTCTTCTTTTGCTGCTTATGTTTCTGGGGTCATATCCAAGAAATCATCACCAAATAGATGAAATATTTCTTCTATATAGTCTTCTAAGAGTTTCATAATTTTAGATCTTATGTTTAGGTCTTAGATTAATTTTGAGTTTACTTTGTATATGGTGTAAGGTAAAGATTCAACTTTATTTTTTCACAGGTGTGTATCCAGTTTTCTCAGCACCATTAGTAGATTGAGTAGCAGTCTAGACATTATTGTCAAAAATAATTTAGCCATATATGTGAATGTTTATTTCTGAGTGCTGGACTCTTCGTTCTATTGCATTGTTCTATATGACTGTTCTTTATGCCAGACATATTTTGACCATGGTAATTTTGTAAGTTTTGAAATCAGGAAGCATAAGATCTCCCCCTCCCCCAAAGATTGTTTGGCTACTTGGTGTCCTTTGAGGTTCTTATACATTTTAGAATATCTTTATCTATTTCTGAAAAAAATGCCATTGGGATTTTGATAATGTTATGAATTATACTGTGTTGTCAGAAAATTCACACATTCTAGTTCTAATCCCTGGTAGTTCAATGTGACTGTATTTGGAGATAAGCTCTTCAAAACATAAAATGAAGTCACAAGTGTGGGCCCAAAACCAATGTGACTGTTGCTCTTATAATGAGAAATTTGGATATAAACATACCCAGAGGGAAAAGAATGTAAACACACAAGATGGGCATCTATAAGCTAAGGACAAAGGCTCTGGAGGACAGCAACCATTCCATCACCTTGATCTCCAGAATTGTGAGAAAATAAATCTATTACTTAAACCCAGCAAACTAATATAGATAGGGATTGCGTTGAATCTGTAGCTTGCTTTGGGGGAGTGAAATTTTATATAGGCTGAGTTTATAACTTTGTGCTGCTTATGTAAAAATTGCTCAGCCAGCATCTAAATTTGTATGAGTTCAGCTTAGTAGCGGCTGTTTCTGTTCTGGGACTGACACAAGAATATAGTCTTCTTTATTGAGGTTGAGCTTATCTTTAGGGAGACAGTTTTTTTTTCAAGGTATTAGTTCATATTTAGAATATAATTTACCTGATAACTTTTAACAGACTAAATATTATATTCACATTATCATCCCCTGCCCATTTTGCTCTAAAATATTCTTCTTATTTAATGTATAGGATTGCACAACTCAGTTTTAGTTTAAAAATAGTATAGTGGTGGTTGCTGCTACTCTTCCATGTGGAAAACACAGTCAACTGTTTTTACAACAAAGAAAAAAACTAATTTTCTGAGTGTATACCTATGATAGTGTGGAGGTCATACTGACAAGGCTCTCCTAAAATGACAATGGACTAAGATTTCCTGTACCAATTTCATGGTTTTTATTATTTATTACAGGCAGGACAGAGCAGGATTCTTTAGTTTCCTTCTACCCAACACATTGCTGGTGACAGAGGTGAAGGGAAGCAAATGCAAGGATTAGACTCAGGGTTGACAAACTATAACTTGTGGGCCAACGGGTCAAATCCAGCACACCACCCATTTTTGTCAAAAATAGGAAAAAATAGTCATTTTCATAATTGTATGCATTGTCTGTGACTGCAGAATGAGTAGCTGTGACAGAGACAGGCAAAACCTAAAACAGAGATTCTTTATAGACTCAGTTTATTGACTTCTGGGCTAGACTATTAATAATTTGATGGTCATGTAAGTTAGTCACACCTCTGGTGTTAAAGATGAGAATAATGAAGACTCATCTTTGGGAGTGAAGAGTTCCATGCTGGCAGCATGACACAGACTCAAGGAGAGAAACAGATGGTTTCTCTAGCAGACCTGCCTCTCCAGGACTGGTGTGAGATCAGTAGGCAGCAATTGTTAGTAGTAGATCATTGACCACATGTGAAGTTCATAGAAGGTTAAATTATGATTCTGTAAGTCCTAGCGAGGTTTCTAAGAGGAAATAATAAGGATGGCAGCAGGGTGGAACTAAAGAATGGGGGAATCAAAGATAGGTGTCTGGATCCCACTTGTGGAGACATGTGGAACAAGGTAGGAATTCTAGTAACAAATGTGCATGGATTCTGGGGGCTGATCCATTTAAGGCAGTAACCCAGAATGTAAATCACGGTATATAGGGAAACCCAGAAATCAGAACAGATGGAGTAGTAATGAGCCGTAGGTCCAAAGTGGGTAAGGAATCCAGGCATAAGGAAAAGATTCTTTAAAGCTGCATCAGTTAAGATTTCTACAAGAAAAACAGGGCATGCTCAAATAAAGACAATCTGAGGAGACTGGTAGGATTGGTCTGTGTGACTGATAGGATATGATAGACTGATGGAACATGATGGCATGCCACTTTGCAGACTAGGTTATGAAAGTTACAGCCTCTGCTTTGAGACTGCTCTGTCTTTCTTAAATTATTCTCAAGAAACTTCTAAACTTGGTGCATGAGTGAAAAAAAGAGAGAAACATGATGCCAATTACCTGATCATCCCATTCTCCTACCATCAGTCTGCAGTAGTTGAAGACCTTTTAAAGTTTAGCTTCCCTCTTTCCCACCCACTCCTCAGCCCAAATTCATGTTCAAGAAAAGAGAACCAATTCTTTACTGGTCCCTTTCACTGAAGACAGTGAAAATAGAAAGCATGGGGTGGTCATTTTCACTTTCAGATGATCTCTTTTGAAGAGAGAATGAGTTCTAACTTCAGCTTAGATTCAGCTAATTCATCCTACAGAGGAGGAAAGATAAATAAATTTAAGCATAATTCTGGCTAGATTAGGTTGGTCAGCACAAAAACTATCTTTTGAATAGTATCCCATTTTTAGCCAAAACACATTCCCTTTCTGAGCTGGAAAATGAGAATGTTGATTTGTAAATTTCCCAGGGATAAACAGGATCTACAGACGTCTGCTTTGCCTTTTTCCTTCAACCTCCATTTTTACATAAGCACACATATCACACCTCAAGCAATAGTGTCTACTGACTTCATGGTCTGTTGGGAGTACCAAGTGTCCCATTGTACTTGGCAGATTTTCCCAAAGTCAACATTTTATCAGCAAAAGTTTATTTTTGACTCTGTATTTATTCATTAAATATTTACTGGACATGCTCAGTTCATGGGGCAAGAGGAGCATAAGAAAGAAATGTCTGCCCTTGAATGACTCATAGCTAGCCTAGGTAGTAGCAAGTGAAGCATAAAAAAGGGACTCATTAAGAGGAAAATTACTTGGAAAGGGTTACAGAGTACTTTTATGATAGACTTTGCTATTTCATATTTCATGAAACAATTTGACTTTTTAAATAATAAAGCACTAGTTTAACTTTAAAGTCATAATTTGATATTTTTACTAAATCAGAAAAGATTTACAGATAGAAAGGAAATTTCTACAACAAGGAGAAAATTTTGAATCTGTTTGTCTCATTTGGACAGCATTTGAAAATAACCAAAACTATTGGCAGAATACAATTCAGGTATAGATGGTCAATGTGTCTTATTTAGACAATATTCAGAGTAGAATTAAGTTCACATTATCTCACCTTAGAGCTGCATTATTTAGAAATTACATTATCTTCAAAGAACTGAGACAGGTCTATAGTATCTATAACTTATAAAGAGTATTATATTTAAATATTGTATCTATTATTGGTTTTTAATAATTCTGAAATTGTTTTTGGTATTGACATTTGCTTTGAATAGTGATAATACTGGGTTATTTTACTGAGACAGGATGTGAGGCTGTAAGATATGTTTTCTGGTGAGGAGAAGGATTGTCTGCTAGGCATGGGAATGAATACTAGATTTGAAATCTGAATTAAAGGAGCATTGAAGATATATCTGAAACCACTAAAATTCTGACTATTAATTTCTCTCAAAACCATGTGCAGGTATGTGCATATTAATTGGTATGGGCTGTTACCTAGGAGGAGTAGCACATTGGTTAGCTAAAATTAGAAGGATGGCGAAAAAAAAATAGAAATATAAAGCTTGATCAGCCAGTGTAGGTGAGGTCTGATGACAGACTCTGCCAGAGTCCTGAATCTGTGAGTTGTGAGAGGTGAAAAGTGCTTGAGACAAGTTACTGAAAGACCTTGCTGGTCTATACTTATCTCTGAATCTGAATGTGGAAGGGGTGAGGGTAAGTCACCATTTATACATTTTTATTGCATGCTTTTCATTTCAAGGATTTAAATATATATCAGCATGCATGGGGTGAGGGGATGTGTCTGAGGAAACAATGTAGGAAGTCAGAAGGAAAATCAGAAGGCATTTGACTTTCATCTACTTTATTTGTTTAAGTTAAGGGGGCATAAACCCTCAACCTTTTAAAAACCACCACATAATAAAAATCTTAACCTAAATCATAATATCACTACTTCTGGAGAGCTTGTTGTTCACAACATACAGTGTTAAGTGTTTTATGTACATCATCTCATTTAACATCCCATGTAATACTTCCCCCAACTCTACCTAAACCATGAAAACCTTTACTAGAACTACTCCTTCAGCCTCCGTAGCAGTACCATAAAGGATTCTGCCTAATTAGCAATTCTGAACTTATGGTCTTTTTCCACCCTTGATAAAGGGTGGTAGAGCGATGAATTGGTGAACATATGTCCCTTAGCATCAAGGGGAGCGAAGTCCCAGCAGTTCCTGCTGCAGAAGAGGGTGTTTCTTGGACACTTACTAGTGGAGAAGTGCCTTTACTGATGGAACTGCTAAGTCCAGGCCTGCACCCACCCCCAGCCCCACTCTACTCCTTGGCTCACTGTCTTGGATTCAGAGCTTTTACTCACTTATGCTTAGGGCAAGGGGATGGCTTTTCTACCTCAAGGTTTTGCCAATGCTAACAACCTAGGATTCCAGCCAGTTTTATTCACTGTCCTGAGGGCATTGTGATAACAAGGAAGATCTATCTCAGATGCCTTCCAATGAGCCTGTTGCCAAGAGGAAGGAATCAATAAAACAGGCATGAAAGTAGGAGCCCCAGATACTGTGAACAGTATCATAAGGAGGTTTTACTTCTTTTCAGGAGATCCTGTTCTTCCTTACCCAGTGAACAAAAACTCAGACTCACTGCCCTTTGGAAGCTAAGAGATGCTGCAATTCTACCCCTTTCAGTGAGTCACTGAGAGAAGGAACCAGCCACTACACTGGGGCACTTTCACTTTTTAAGAACTTTCCCATTTTTAAAAAAAATTTCCTTTCTTCCTTTTTTTTTCCCTCCTAAAGTTTGCTTTGGTTGGTGGCATTTAGACAAGCTGTTTTCTCTCCTCCGGGTGTCCTCTAAGGCCTTGATCTAATTGTCCTGCTGTTCTAGTGTCACTGGGCATTATGACTGGGAAGATGAATGGGGCAGGGTCAGAGGTCATTGCAAGGCATCTGCTCACTTCGCACTGTATAGTGGAAATGGTCAGAGGTGATCTTTAATGAAAGCTTGGAAAAGACTTGCACAGAGTAGACTGTCTTCTATCCTTCCAAAGTTGGGGTGTCCTAAAGGCAGTCTTTTTCTGGAGGGACTGAAAGTGAGTAAACAGGAGGTGGGAGGATTTTTAGAGGGATTTTCCTGCTTGGGGTGTCTTTTCATCTGAGGGAGAGGAAAACAGAAGGGAAAGATGAGGATCAAAAAAGAGGCAGCAGAAACGGAAGTTCTTGAATGAGTCCTAACAACTGGCCTGTTTTGCTCTTAGGACAATCTTACCGAAGGAAGAAAAGTTTTGTCGTTTTTTTTTTTCCACTCGCAGACTCTCACCCAGCATCCCCTGGGCCTCAGGTTACTGTGCCATCGCTATAGCAGGCTCAGGTTCTCTTACTGGACTCTTCAGGTAGACAGTTCTCCTTTACCAAGTACCCACATCCCTACTTGGGAGGACATAGAATTGCTTTGATATTCGAGGAAAGGCGGACAATGGATCTATTGTTCTTTTTGGCTTTTTGAACCGGGCAAATGTCTCCATGTAACCTTCTCCCTAAAGGAGGCTGAGAATGCAGCCGTCCGAGACTCACCTTCCTTCCACTCCTGCATTGTCCTTTGGAAGAGGGTTGTGATGAGTCCCTCTCCTCTCTGGTCCCATCAAGCCTGCTTTGGGACCCGAGTGAGCAGCTGCCTTTTCCTGCTCTCCACAGAGTGGAAGCTGGGAGAGGAAGGAAGCTTCACAAATCAGGAAACTCATTTTAGTTCAGATGTGACCTGCCGTCTGTGCTTCCTCTTTGACCTCTGGAGGAGATGCACCATGGTGCCCGCCGCACAGAGGTAAGAGAGCTATCCACAGCAACCCGGGCGCAAGCATTTTGAAAAATACTTGCAGAAAAGAGAGTGCCCCTTAGAGGACCGGCAGCTGAGGCGGTGTCCTGGCACCACGTTCCGGCACCGCGGACTCCAGGGATACCCCGAGTAAGGCGCACCTCTGCCGTCTGCTTTTCTCGCTGCTTTCGGGGAACCCCACCGAGCCTCCAGCAGCTCAGGCGGACGCTGTCTTGCTATGCTCAGCCTTCCGCTCTCCGCCCTCTGCCAGAGCACCGAAGAGAGCACTCAGTGTTCTGAGCATGCGCAGAGTGGCACCCTCCCCCGCCTCCCCCCCCCCCCCCCCCCCCCCCCCCCCCCCCCCCCGCCCCGGCCCCCCAATCCCTCCTCCACGCCAGCCTTTTGCTCCTTCCTTTCATTTAAACAAACAGGAGCTCCTGAAACCTGGACCCTGTAAAAGTGGTAGAGCGAGGAGGAGGCGGAGGAGACAGAGCCCACGATGGGTGTCGCGGGGGATCTGTGATCCCGCGCACTCCGCTTCACGCGCGCGCGCGCGCGCACACACAGGCACACACTCGCATCCTCGTACTCGGGCACAGCTACACATACTCTCACAAACACACACTCGTACACGCCCGCGCCGCGCGCTCGCCGGCTCGCTCTCCCACGCAGGCAGAATGCAGCAGAGCCTGGGGAGCGTGTCTCCCGCCGCTGCCTGAATGCACCGCGCTCCCGCGAGCCGGTCGACCCAGTAGGGCGCCAGGGAGGTCGCTCCACCACGAGAGGTGAGTCGGCCGCCTGCAGCCACGGGCCGCTCCGGGACGCCGGGGTGGCAGGAGCAGCTTCCTGGCCGACGCGGCGGCACAGGTGGCCCAAACCGTCTTGCGGGTTTGAAGGTGCATAGGAAGGCGGCGCCGGGGCTGTGCAGGCGGAGAGGATGAGCTCAGGAAGCGTCGCTTTCTTCGAGGTGTCAGACTGACCCAGCAGAAAGCTACACCCGTCTTGATCGTAAAGTTTCCTCCCTTGTCATTTGGGGAACGTGGAGACAAAGGGGGCGTGGAGGTTTCCTTCGTCCGGTCTGGTGCCACGCTCCTAGCTGCATTCCGGGCAGCCACCAGAGCCGGCGTGCGGGCGGGGGCGCCCTGCAGGTAGCCGGTGCCAAGTCCTCCGGCCCCGGCGGGGTTGGGATTTCTCACCCCTGGCTGAAAGCGTTGCCTTTGATTTCCCCTCAGGCGTGGGCACCTGTCATCCTTTCCTCCACCCCAACCCCCGCCCCGCGCCCTGGGCGGCTGGTAGTGTGTGTGCAGTGTCACCTGGAGAATTGAAGGGGTAGCCTGAGGCGTTCTCATTCCGCGCGGGTGCCAGAGGCTCGGGGTGAGGCTGGGGTCAGTGCCGGGATGAATGATGAGTTACTGAAAGGTTTGCCATAATCACCTCCTAGAAATGCTGGGAGCCTGAATATCTCCTCCCCCAGGGGAAGGTGCTATCTTCGAGCGCATCAAGGCGGCTGCCCTGGGAGATAGGCTGGAGCTGTTGTGGCCGTGGCTGCAGCCCAGGGAAGCTGGGAGTTTATTTTTGCCCTGGGGTTTTAGGACACACACACACACACACACACACACACACACACACACACACACACACACACACGTGGAATATGTGCAGGATTCTGGGTTATTATTTTTCTTTGTGGGTTGTCGTTTTCCATTTCAACCGACTTGGTGGGAGAGGTTATATATAGTCTGATATCTGGTTGGTGGAAGGCACCTTTCTGAATCTTTTCTATCCCGGAGAAAAGGTCCGGAGAAAGGGATTCCCTAAAATGCCAACCCCAGTGGGCGGGGTTACAGAGTACAGAGCTTTCGCCGGCACCTGGGAAAGGCCATAAATCGAATGGCCATTTGGAACAGCAGTCAGAATCAGCGCATGAAGAGTCCAGGACTGGGACAAAGGGGAATGGTAGAGGGACAGATCATGGTCATTTAGGAGTGGCAGATTAAAGAGGAATAAGGCAAGTAAGAGACAAGAAACCATGCAGTCTTTGCTGAATTCACATGCCCTTATTCCGCTTTAATGCTTGGTGGGACTCTAATTTTTCTCTGGAATGTCATATCTGCAGCCTAGGACTTGGGTTTTTCCTGCAATAACCTATAGTATGACCACAAATTAAGTCTTTAAGTTTAGGAAGTGCCAAGTGTGAAAGTTTCTCCATCTTAACGTTTTGTTTATGCCTGCGAGATGGGATGAACAGATAGGTACTGTCTTTTATACCCCAGGAGACTTTGAGGAAGCTGATGTTGACAGAAAAAAAGTATTGGAAGCTCTACTCTAGCACTTGTGACATGGGTTGTCAGGGGATTCTTTTTAAGATGGTAGGTGGAGGCCATCTCCCTACTGCCTAGGGAAACTTATTTTTATTTTTGACATTTTAAAAGCTTCTCTAAAGTGGAAGAAAACCTGACATGTATGAAACTAATTGAGAAAGTAAGTCAACATAGTCAAGGATAAAGTTTTTGAGAAAGGAAAGGGGGGGGAGGGAGGAAGGGGAAAAAAAGGAGGACTTGAGAAAGGGATTCATATCATTAAAGCAACTTCGCTTTTATGAGTTAGAAAAGCATTTAGCAATATAGAAATCTGAAAGTTTTTTTCTCTTTTCAAACAGCTAATCAATGGAAAACCGTTGTAAATTATTTTCAAGTTGAAATTGGCATGGAAGGGGTTTAATTATAATTGCTGGCGTATGTCATTTTTATTTCATGGTGAATATTCTCATCATTTTCTTTTTTTTTTTTTTT
>PVHY01003162.1:0-112331 GCA_004024945.1 Uropsilus gracilis | reverse complement strand
AATTTACCCAATCCTCAGCAATAGGAAGCCCAACAGTCATAGTATGAATGAGAGATTTCCATTACCCAAGACTTTTTAATACCAAAAAAGTTAGAACACATCTTTAATAGACTACACATTGCATCTAAATTTGACTGAATTTGCGCTCTATTTTAATTAGGTTCATCCTGTATTGAATATTTTAATCAAATAATGAAAGTATGTTAATATCCAAGCATTTTAATCATGCTAATGGACACAGAATTTATTAGTATTCAACAGGATTAAAGCAGAAAGCATTGCTTTGGTGTGTGCAAATCTCACACAGTTCATTAAGAGAGCTGAAATACTTTATATAAAATATAAAGTCACCATTTCTTCTTGCCAATGTTGCAGCAGTCATTGCCAATACTTTATTTCTCTCTTTAGTTATAAAGAAGCTTCCTGTAATAAGAAATACTTAGAGAACCTTTGTGATAAAGGAAACATAAAACCTCAGCTTTGCTCTTGTTACCAATACTAAATTGACACCTTGGTCTGAAATTAACAAGCATTCTTAATATCCAATAAGGATAAGTTTTTTTTTAATTAGATTTTGAAATTTTAGGGTACCTTGGCTAAACACAATAAAACGCCTCTGGTTTATGTTAAAGTTGGAATTGCACAGTTGACAAATAATTGAAACTCTGTTGTGTAGAGCAGCATGATGGAAAATAGTATAACCCGCCTCATCTGAAACATTAATTGTCGAGCTTGAAGTTTTACGACTAAATGTGTAGAAAACAGCAGATAGTCCTCTTTCAACAGCAGACTTCATACCATATGGGATACTCTAAAATTAAGAAGAGCAGAATGAACATTTTCAAAATATGTCAATCCTCCCTTACCCATAGAGGTTATCTCCCAATACCCGCAAAGGAGGCCTGAAACCAGAAATGGTACTGAAATAGCATACTGCATATGCTAATTTTCTTCCTATACATTACTACCTGTGATAAAGTTTAATTTACAAATGAGGCATAGCAATTAATAACAATAACTCATAGTAAATTCAAATAATTACAATAGTGTCACATAAGTTTGGTGAGTGTGATTTCTCTCAAAATACCATAATGAAGGTAATGTTTTTAGACTGTGGTTGACCCCAGGTAATTGAAGCCATGGAAAGCAAAACTGCAGATAAGAGGGTATTACTGTACCCTTAAAATTTGATTTATGGGGAAAGAGGACAATAAAATACACTAACACAATCACAATCTGGTGCTCAAATACAGTAGAATTTTCACAAGATCATATAAGAAAGTACCTAGGTGGGCAGAGATTAAAATTGCTAGAGTTATAAAGAAACAGATAATTTGTTTTTTTCATACATGCCATTAAAATATTTTTATTTACAAAAATGAGATCACATAGTATTTTCTTTCAGTTAGCTGCTTTTCCCCCCAGACAATATTTTACAACCACCTTTCCATATTATTTACTAAATTCTAACATCTGACTTTCATATTTATTTAAATTGATACATAAGGTATAAAAACTTTTTGAAAAGTGTGTCTCCTACCTTATCTTTCCATTTTCAAATAATTTTTTAAATGTATATTTTTTTGTTGTTGCAGTAATGTTGGTCTATAATACTATATATGAATTAGTGGTATAGGCTCACGTCTCTTCAGAAGTCTGTTACTACACCAGACCCCACACCAAAATACTCATAATCCTTCTTGTAGTTCTTTGGTTGTTCCCTCCCACTTTGCACCCATGCTTCCCACTTCCTCTTTGGTAGCCTCAATTGTATAGTCAGATTTCTAGGGTTGATTTTAAATTTTGTCTATTCCTTTATTTTTGTCCTTTTTTTTCCACATGAGTGAAATCATTCACTATGTATCTTCCTCCTTCTATTTTTCTTTTTTTTTTGGCTAAGCTTAATCCTGTCTATTTTCATCCATGTTGTCAAAAATACAGTTTATCTTTATATATATATAATAATAATAATCAGGGAAATGCAAATTAAAACCACACTGAGATACCATCTTACACCAGTAAGAATGGCCATGTAAATAAAATGGGCAACAAGTGTTGGCACAGATATGGAGAAAAAGGAACTCTTTTCCATTGTGGTGGGAGTGCAAACTGGTCCAGCTCTATGGAAGACTGTGTGGAGGACCCTCAAACAATTTAAAGTAGAATTACTATTTGACCCAGCAATCCCACTACTGGGAATCTATCCAAAGACATGAAAATATTAATTAAAAAGGACACCTCTATGCGCATATTTATTGCAGCTCTGTTTACGATTGCCAAGATATGGAAACAACCCAAAGGCCCCAAAACTGATGATTGGCTGAAAGAAAATTTGGTATATGTACACGATGGAATATTACCCATCAATCAAAAAGGACAATATGTCATTTGCAGCGACATGGATGGAGCTAGAAAGACTCATATTAGCAGAAATAAGCCAGAAAGAAAAAGAAAGATGGAATGGTCTCATTTACATGAAGGATATAAGAAAAAACAAATAAGAAAAATTAAAACAACCAACAGAACTGAACCATAGAGCAAGAGATGGGGAGGAGGAAGAAAATAAGGAAGGAGGAAGGCACAAAAAATTAAGATGCTTAGTGGGTGTTAAGGAAATGGGAAAACCCCAGGGTACATAATGATGTTATATATATGTAAATATATATATGTATATATATATATGAATGACTTGAGGACAGACATGGTTCCAGGAAACATGGAACCTATGGTGCTAAAAGAGCAACAGCTACTGCCAAAACATACCAGAGAACTACACAAACAAAATGCTCAAAAAATCATATATATAGAATTACTGGAACTCTTATGTATACACTTTTATTTTTATAAATATTGACAGGATATACATGTTTAATATATATACATATATTACATATTCGTACGTATATGGACAGGATCTACATATTCATATACGTTGTAAATTCCACCACAAAAATTTTTAACCATTTACATTTCTAACACATTCAGCAAACTACACCATAATCCCCAGTAATAAATTCTATTACAAATCTTCTAGAGTATGTTCCCTAAAAACTATAAAAGTTTCAAAATAAAGATGTGGTTTACTATAAAGTTATGTCACAAACTTCAAAAATCTATACACAATCCTACTGTAATCCAGAATCTACACATTTTCCAGTTCTCACGGATAATTAAAGAAAAACTAATTCTCTTTAAAACTAGTGTGACTAATAGGAAAGATAATGTCTGAAGTCAAAACATGTAACTTTAATTATAGCTAGCTCCCCTTGCATTCTTTTTTTTGAGACTAGGTCTCTCTATTTTTGCCCATGGAACCGCAGGCTCACTTTGCCTGGGGTACCACAGACTCAAACAATCCCCAGCCTCAGTTTCCTAGGTTGCTGGGATTACAGGTGTGTGCCACCATGCCCACCTATTTTTTTGGGACTAGGTCTCGCTACATGCCCCCAGTGGGACTCAAGCCACGACCCCTTGGCCCCAGCTGTGGCTTCCTAGGCTGCCACCTACAAGCATGCACCACCATGCCGGGCCTCCCCTTGCATTCTGGAAGCTTTAATGCACCTAATCTCTATAAAAAATATCAATATATGATGGCTCAGTTACCTTACAAAAAAAATATGTAGTGACAGGCCATTTTTTTTCTTTACTGTAGGTCTCAAAACAGAGAGGTAAAAATTACTACATTCTTCTTTTAGTTTGCCAATTAATATTTTAAAATGAATGGCTATTAATAAAGTTTTAAAGTTAAAAAATATGAAAACAAATAAATGGTAAGGAAATGTCAGTCTACCTTTTGAAATTGCTGAACTCAATACTAAATTTGTAAGTCCCAGAGCTGTAAATCAAGGTTTGTTGGATCAGAGAGAGAGGTTTGATTCAGGTGTTGGGTTTGCTCTTATGTGTTTGCTTGCCAGAAAGGAAGCCTAGTTCTGGCACTTACCAGCTGTGCACCATGGGAAAGATTCTTAATAGTCTGCCTTCAGATTCCCATTTGTAAAACAGGAATAATAATAATCTATTAGTGCCCTGAAAGGATTTTTTGGAAATAATTTATAATAATGCTTGGCATATGAAATAGCACTCATAAATATTGGCCATTTTTCAGATTAATCACATCTAGTCCATTAACAAGGTGTTTTTTTCTCTACTAGAAACTCATAATCCAGAATTGCATAACTGTTCAGTTACTAAAAGTTGGCATTTTAATGTCATATTGAAGAAATCAAGATGACTATTCCTAAAGTAAACATTTGTTTGTTATAAACTTATTTATAATATCATATACTAAATAATGCAGTAACCACTGAAATACCTTGCATTTTATAGCTTTTTTGAAACCAAATTTTTTCTTAAATTGCTCATGTAATTGGGCATCAGTCAGTGGAAGTCTTTTTAGTCTCATGGTGTTGACTATTTCGTTTATGACACCCCACCACTGTGTTTTATATAATTGCTGATAGAAAGTTTCAAGTTCAAAACTGATCACGTAGTAGCTGTAAAGAAAAAAGAACGGAAGTAAATTTTTCTGATTTTGAAGTGGTTTGCTTTTTTTTCTATGTTAGCAATATTTTATTTGTCTACAATACCAAATTACAGCTTAATTGTACTTGCTTGTAAATGTTTTAACAACATAATCACTAGCTGCTATGACTGGTCTTTCTCTAACAAATAACTTCACCATATTAATCCTCATTGACTGTCCTTCCCATGCCAGGGACACTGCCTAAATTCACTGAGAAGCCCTACCTCTAGATGAAGGAAATCAAGGTTTACCTTCAAATCATCTGCTTATGCTCTTCCTACAGATTTGTATATCAGCTCTTTTAATCTAGTTATGTCTTCATTTGCCTTCTCAAGAGTATGCCCTGACCTATAATGATGCTTTAGGTAATGGCTTCTTGACTTTTGTTTACTATAGCAATCGAATTAAGGAAACCCACACTAGGTCTTTACAAAGAGAGGGCTGTTGCTCTGGAATAGAAAAGTGACAAAATTTTTATTGACTCTGGTGGCCTTCCTCTGCTTCTGCTACTTTGGTACCTTTATTCCATTCCCAGATTTCAGTAGTGAACACCTCAGTTACTGACTCTATCTCTGCCTGTGGTTGCCTCTTGATGTTACCTAAATTTCTGGCATTCTTGTCAGTGGTAAACCACTCTTATGTCTCTTCAGTATATTGCTCAGGAGTCTTAACAGATTTGGTCCATTGTACTAATTTCCAGGGAAGTGAGTGATTCTGAGCTACACCACACTTCCCGTACACCTATGGTAACATTAAGCTGACTTCCGACCTGTCTCATAACATTCATGACAGTATCATGATGTTGGTGTTCTTCCCCCCCAAACAGGATATGTAGTACACGTGCTGATTCATCTATTTGCACCAGTCATTGCAACCTTAATAATTCATGATTTCTTCTACTTTTTCACGATTTTTTCTACGTTTTCTTCAACCATCAAGTCCTAAGTACATTGCTGTGTTTTGGGTCCTGTTCAACAGTGGGAGAACCCACTTGAAATAATTTATGATTCAGGTGTTTCTGTACATGACTGGCAGGTCAGTGGAATTGGTCCTATTTTTCCAAGGGACTTTAAGTCTCTTAGGAAATAAATCATTTTGAGGAAAAAAAATCATCAAGATTTATGAACTTGGTCCAATAATGATGCTCTTAAAATAAAAATTGCTGGTCCAACACCAATACAGAATGACCCCCCACTTTATAGAAAAGAACAATTGTAAGCCAAATACTGAAAAATCTGCTTAAGGGACCAAATTATTAGTGGTTCAAAGCAGCACTTTTTTTTGAAGAGAATTAAATTGGGAAAGGAATTCTTGCATCTTAGATTGACATTGATGTGTTTCACAGTTGATTCATGCTACTAAGCAGGCATCAGAAGATCACCAACCTTACAGGTGTTCCACAACCAGGAACACCAGTGCCAGGGAAAACAATGTTGTCTTCATGGGGCATATTATACTCTCGCCACCCAGCAGCAGGTGATCTTAGGGAGCTCAGACAGGAAATGAGGAAGCTGAAGTTACCTCACAGTAGTTGAGTACCAATCCACGAGCACATGAAATTCTTAGGAAAAACTGTGAATGGCTACAGTGTTATAAGGAATGGATGATTATGACTTCACTCATGATTTTTGCTTTTACTCCATGCTGTTTGGGTCTCAAACAGCCTTGTTGTTTTGAAAATCTGCGAATTCAGATCTATCTCCATGTCACTCATTCACTAATAATGATCATCGAAGACTTTGTACTAGTCAGAACTAGAGAAAACATTTTATTAGGACACCCTATTGTATCAATATGACTGGGTCCCTACAGTGCAATGGAATATGCTTTGCTATTCAGATTCCTTCACCCACAATCACCTCTCACCAAGTACAACTTTTATCCCAGATGCTTCTCTGCATTCCCAAATAGAAGACTATCAGAAGCCTACCAGAATCTGGGAGAATGAAGGTTGTGCAAAGGTGCCCTCAGGACACTATTTAGCTTGGTAGGGAGTTTGTCAATATCTTTGAGCAAGAGAGTTCTCCACCAGGGAGATCCACACCAACAGTGCTTTCTATAGACATGATCTACATAGTTATTTTCAGAATCATGGAGATCATTAGCCACAGGTCTTTGACTGCAGCTCTAGAACCATGTTCTAAAACTATGCCTCCTGGAAAGCAGTAGTCAATGAAAAATCCATCTTTTGTCCTTTATCCTGCTTTTCTCTCTACCCCATTTCTTTCATTCCCCTCACTTTCATACACCTTAAAAGAAATCTACAATCTTTATCTTTACATTCCTGAAGGTTCCCCATTTTATCCTTCCACACACTTTACACTCACTTCTATAATCACAACTAAGATTCTCATACCAAGTCAATGACAGATTTAGTTTTTGGTTTTTTTTTAATCTTAAATAGATTTGGTCTTTTATTGGTTGCATTTGATGTTTTTAACTACTTCCATTTTCTTAAAATTCTTAAAATTCTCTCTCACTTACTTCCATGCTGTTACACCTTCTAACTTGTATTGCATTTGTAATAGTCTCTGCTGTTTCTCTTACTTCTTACCATACCCTTTAAAGGTTACTGCTTTTCAGAATTTCAGACATGGTTCTATTCTCTCAACTGCATCCATGCCTTCAAGGAAAAAAAAAGTCTCGATGCTTTTAAATCAGTCTCTATCTTTGAGCAAATATTTCCTGTGTGCTTTGTTTCACATATTGCAAAATTTCATTGTCCAAGATGTGAAAATTCAGTAAGACATTATATAAAATACCAAGAGGAGGGAAGTGCTCCAAAAAAGTGGTGGGCATAATGAAATGCACCAGAAGATTTTAAATCAGAATCCTTATGGAAATGAAGAGGTGTGTACTGCATCCATTGTTTTTATGTGAACCCACAGGTTTTAATCACCATCTCCATCCCTATTTAACCACTGTGTTAGTTATAAGAACCAATTTATAATCTCTAAGGGTAATATATCCTTATTTGTATGTATCACATAATGTATCAAAATCCATAGTGTAATAAGTCTAATATTTAATATTTGTGGAGGTTAGTATTATGATAGGATATTTATCCTTAGGTTTTAAGTTAACCTTGTATTTGAATATTCTTTGTGCTTTCTATTGACGTATGACAAGTTTTAGCTACTGTGAATAATTCCAAGTTCCTTACCTTTTTCCATTTAGTTGCATGATAGGTATTGAGTAATATTCCCTGTATCCTGAATCTTCTGCAAAGGTATTTGCAGCACAATCTTGTATATCTTCTACATTTTTCTAAAATATGAGGGAGATTACCAAAAGACATATATTTAAATTATTCTCAAAATTTATAAGTCTTTATAGATAAAATCTTATGCATGGAAATGATATTTTAAATGTAATAATCCTACAAGGTCCTATTATAACTGCATGTATTTGGGCATGAAAAGAAAAATACAAAAAGACAAAATAAAAAAGACAGTTTAAAAGCATAGTGTTTGTGCTAAATTTCACATGGTTTAATGTTCCCAAACTCTAGAGAACCTCTATTATAGTACTAACTCTTGAGGAAAACAGAAGAATTTGTAGTGAATGTGCAGGGATTTCTAGTACACTACTGAGTTAACTGTTCTAGAACAAATATGGTACATTAGAAATTGGCAAATTGTGTAACTGTCCTAATTTTTTATCATTTGATCTCCGACATTCAACACAGTATCTTAGCTATAATTGCACTTGATTCAATATTACAAAATGTATGAAAAATTAGTGAGTTGTAAAGATAATCATCTGGGAAGCTGTTTAGTGCTTATACCAACACAGATTTTTTTTTTTTTTGGCTTGGCAAATAAGATAGAATTGTTGTGAATTAATCAACCATTTCAGAAACAATATTAATTCAAACCTGAAAATCTTGCAAAGCTTTCTCAATTGAAGGAGTGCTGATATCAAATTCAATTCCTCCGTGGACATGAAAATACTGGTCCTCTTTGTAGTGAAAATTCTGGCATTTAAAATCTTGTCCATAAATAAATGGAGGCAATTCTCTCTCTGTCTTGACCTTGTCATCTCCAAAGATGAAAACAAACTTTTATTTAACATAGGAATACAGCATATGACTCTATCTCAGTTCTCTATCTTTTGTTCTATTTATTATAGCATCAGTTTATTAATAATACTTTTTATGTTTTGTGTCTTTTTCAGTAGTATGAGATCATGATCATTTTGTGCTCTACATTAATTTCACAATCAACTCATAAACTTTCATAAACACAATAAGGATTTTGAGTAGAAGTACACTGAATTTATAATTGATACAATATATTTAGAGTCATTCCATCACAAACATGGCATGAAACATGGCATTTCCCTGTTTTTGTAGAACTTTCTTTCAAGTATTTCAAAAACTCTTAAAATTGGTATAAATCTGTAATAAATCCTATACAGATATATCAACTATTTTTAATTAAAGACATAAATTTTCCTTTTTTCCTAATAGGTTTACTACTTTACATACTAAAGCCAAATTGAATTTAACTATAAATTTAATCTATATCTGCATTTTACATTTGATTTTTGGAGGTACTCTTACCTGAAAAAGGTTGAAGCAGACTATTTAAATATGGAACTTTCATCTTCCTTTTTAAACTCAACAGAAATGGAATAAGAAAACATATTAATTTTAGGTATCCTAGTCCTTTCCTGATTTCTTTTTTCTTCTCAAAGTTTTTCTGAATAATCTTTTTTTGAAGATATAATCTTTGCTGTAGTTTCTGGTAGGTACAAATATCAAGATAATCCTGGTTATATTTTATAGCATTAGTAAGCCAATAGGTTGTTTCAAATATAAAGACATTTTCACACTGTTGAACTTTTGTAGTACTGAATGTTAATTTTAGCATAATATTTTCAACATATTTCATAAATGTAGCTCTTTCTTCAGGGCTATTGGGATTATATGTTGGATCTTCATTCAAGTCTTCATCATAGATTCCATAAAAGTCTGGGTCCTTTGTAATATCAATCAAACCTTCAGAGTAAAAGAGAAAAATTTTAGATAATGAAAATTTCATACTTGGCAGGTTTAATAGCAGGCTTCATTTTGAAGTCCTACTACCATGACAACAAGGGAATAATGAGATGCTTGTAAAATTTTTAAAGAAGAAAAGCAGATATAAGAGTAGTAACTAAGCAGAATAAATAAAGATGGGAACTTGTAGAATTAAAAAAATGTCATTGTCATGGTAGAAATATAGTATATAGAAACATCATTATTCCAGACTCATCTTCTCACCATTTTCTTTCTTATTAAGAAAAATATGGAAAATCAAAAAGAAAATGTGACCTTTATAAAGCAGAAGTTAGCTTTTTTACTTTCACTAAAAGTATAGTATTTCATGCTTCTCTTTTCTTTTTGCTGATAACAGAAGCTAACCATATAATGAATTGAATTGTGTGCAAATTAATCATGATGTAAAAAGTAGAATTAAAGATTGACTTTGTAGATGAGATTTTATAAATAAATGAATTTTATAAATTCTACTTATGATACTAAGAGCTTTCTCATAAAATTCTTTATATATCTATATAGAATATAGATAGATAGATAGATCCACAATGTTGTCTCTTAATCTAGACTTAAGAAAACTGTTTAGAATCATAAAATATGTCTTTATACAAAATGTAGCATCAGCTTGAAACATACGTGTCTTAAAGTATAGATGATATATCAATGCCTCTTTCTTTATCTTTTCTCCAGTCTTTGAACTTTACTCCCTCTCCAGGCATAGCTTAAAAACCTCAGTGATTTAACAGAAATTACAAATGACAAACAGATGTCTCTGAGATCCTGCATTATAGCTGATGTACATTCTTATTATCAATGTAAATACTGTACTGATTACATATTGTGAATATCACGCCTGAAAATGCAGGTAGGAAGTGAGTCAGTCTTCGGGTGTTCCCTCACTTCACCTACAATTTGATGGGAATGTTCCTATGTGCTCTGCTTCCCTCAATCACTACTGTGAGTCATTGTAGAGGGTGGCTTCATATATAAGACAGTTGAATGCAACAGACCAGATGATGCACCTTGAAGTCGCTTGATAAAGCTGACTGTCATCTACTAAGCAGGTACTCTCTGTTAGTACACATGCTCCCTCCTGCCTTGGTCATGTGCTTCCTTATCACTAATGCTTTCACTAGATGACCCAAAGGTTCGTGACTTTAACATTTGAACAACTCATTGTATACCTCTTACCCTGATTGCTCTCCAGAATTTGACTTCTAAATGGAAGTTTCCACCTAGATAGCCGAATCTAAAAAGACTCACTATTCTTTACCATTCAAATCTGTCACCTCTGACCTTTGCCTTGCTTGACCCATGTCTAAATGGAATGATTTATCAACCTTGTATCTTCTCCAATGAGTCCTAAATAATATTTGTAAAAAGGAAAGAAAAGCAAACTTAGTTTTTGTTAAGGCTCTAATATTGTTAGAAACCACTCTCTATTCCTGCTTTTCCTTAATATCCCTGGAGCTCAGACATACATAAAATTCTGGAATGACCTCAGTTGGGAAGGACAAACAGCATAACTTAGTTTTCCAGACAAACAACATAACTTAGTTTTCCAATTTAAGTATATAAAGATACCATCTGACTTGTGCAATTTTACCTGCCATCCTCCAGTAGTTAGCAAGTGAGTTAATGGACAACTTTAAGGATGGAAGAGTCATTGGCAACTAAAGTGATATTTTAATTCATTTATATGTTTTATTTACAAGAATTGAACCCTGAAATTTCTAAATTAACAGCAATAATAGCACTTGAAAGTGAAACCTAAAAAAATATTTTTAAGGCCATGACCATCCATAATCTCCTCAACCATGCATCTCTACATGATGCCAAAGTGTCACGACCTTTTAAGACTGAACTACCAAACTGTCAATGGAATGTAGAAACTACCGGAATTCTCTGGCTATTACTGACTGTGACTTATTTTTCTTCACTCCAATCACACCAGATACCTGAACAAGACAGAATTTATTAGGTTCCAGCCATTTTGCAGCCAGTGACTTTCTAATCCTATGGCACCAGGTCCATAATCATATGAACTTAATATTAATTCCATCAACACCACAGAATAAGTTATTTTCTCAACTAAGAATTTGTACCTCGCAATCATTACTCTTAGAGTTTGCCTTCAACAGAAGTTGTTTTCTGGGTGGAAATGAGAGCTAATAATTATAATTATTATATACTTATAATTAGTAATTATCTAAACTGTCCTTGATCATAGTTCTTCCACATTTTATTGAGAAACAAAGAAAGTAAAAAAACTGAGGAGCAGCCAATATTTTATTTAGGGTATTTTCTTCACAAATCAGGTTTGTATTGACAAATGAAAGTTTAATTATCTGTTCTATTCCTCCTTCTCTGTCATTGATAACTAAATCAAAAAGTACACCCATACATGTCTATAAGGAGCGCTTGTTTGTTGTATTAATTTTATAAATATTTATTTCTTCTTGCTGAAATACAAAAATAAGTCTGACAGCCTGAAAACTGTTACTCTATTTGTGATTAGATATATTTCATCAATGAAAGTATTTGGAAACAATGTTCTGGACACTTATTTCCCATTTTACTCCCTATTACACTTGGTCCATGGCAAAGGAAGCATGGCAATATTTTCTAAATATTTGTTGATGTCTGCTGTGTGTCGCACACTGTTTAGACACCAAATAGTAAAGACTTTGATCAGAGAACTTACACTTAGAGAAGTATCATCCTGAGGAGGGAAAAATTTAAAAATTAAGTGAACCAATTATAAATATTCATGAAAGAAACTGCTATTAAACTATCAAAGCTGAGATTGCTGATGCACATTTATTCTTAACCTTAATTTTAACAGCATTTTTTGTGGTTATAAAAATGGACGATATGCAAGATTAGCCTATATGACAATTGTTTTCAAGTTTGGAAATTTTCCTCATGACTTCAATTCTACTCTTGCACCATTATTCATTTTCCTGCTTTGTCCCTGTAAGACAAAAGCTATAAACTGAAAACTCTCCATTTGGAATATTACCCTCCCTGCAAAACTTGGAGAACAAGGTAAAAAAAGGAAAGATGTTTGAATTAAAACATAATTGTGGCTGGAAAAAATTAAATTGGAAAGATAATTTTTGCATTACAAATAATCTCCTTTAAGAAATAATGGTTAACTGGGGAAGGTGGCACGTGCCTGTAAATGCCAGCCTATGGAGCTTGGCTGGGACTGGGGATCGTGGTAATCCCAGCTACCTGGGAAGCTAAGGTTGGGAATTGCTTGAGTCTGTGGTACCCCAGGCAACGTGAGACTGCGGTTCCACAGTCAAAAATAGAACTAGTCTCAAAAAAAAAAAAAAAAAGGTTAGATACATTAAACTGAGTGACGGATAAATTACTTTTAAATTTCAAAAAATGGCTCCTAATTTTACAAAATGTTAAATTCTCTTACCTGCTGCACTAAACTCTGTAAAAATATCTTTATTTGTTTGAGGTTTCCCATCTGGATCAATGTCCACGATGGTACGCCACAATTCAGAGAATCTGGCGCGTTTTTCTTTAGGCATATAAATCCCATGCCATAATGCTTTCAGCATGTAGTCAACAGTGATCAGAATTTGGCCAATTCTGGTATCATAATAAGCTGGGGGTAACTGACAGGAAGAGCTCTGATCATAGTTAGCTTCTAAACTGATTGAAGGAATTTGATTTAAGCAATAAATTCCCACAGCCAATTCTCTGATGATTTGATGAACTTCTCTATAATCTAAGAGGGCAGTAGAGTCCACAGGAGTCAGCAGAATTGCGCTGGAGAAGCCTACATTATTTATTTGACTCATAATTCCACATGGTGTGTCTAATTGAGAGCGGACATCTTCTTTGGAAGACAGCCAGCTAACCAGCACAGTTGTTAGCAATTCTTGTATTTCACTCCGATCAAATTTTTCGAAAAAAGCAGATGCATTTCTCTGTACTGTCAAATTTTCCAAGTAGGTTTCTTCATCTTGAACTTGATCAGGTTTGGGTAATCCTTTTTTGGATAATCTTAACATTTCTAATAAAGTTTAGTGTGTCTTTCTGATGTTTCTGTAATTGAATTAAAAAGGAAAAGACAAGCTAATAACATTTGCCATGGTAAGGAAATTGGATTTCTCAAGAAATAAATAAGTACCTTTCATCTTTTAAAGTTAATTGTTTCATTTTCAACCATTATATTTCTTCAATTGTTAATTGTAGCATAAGAAAGTTTAAATATGAATTAAAACAAAATTGCAAAATTTTTAGCATTGTGTTCTACTATTCAAAATGAAATGAAAGAAACTATGATAATATATCCTGATTGGTTGTTATAACTGAATATGCACAAACTCCCCCCCCCCAACAATACTATATAATAGCTGTTTGTATAATGCTTACATTGTATTAGCTATTGTAAGTAACCTAGAGATGATTGAAAGTATATGGGAAAATATGAATAGGTTACATGCAAACACTATGTCATTTTTACACAAGGGACTTGAACATTTTGCTATCTGTGTGAGTCCTGGAACCAATTCCCCTTGGATAACCTGAAATTATTGTATTTTGCTTTAAAATTTTTTAAAGCAAGAAAATAAGGACCCACTTGAAAGAGAAGATAAGGAGTATCCTCTTAGCTTTTTATTTTTGTACCATGTCTCTAATAATAAAAGCCATAACCACCATGTGAAAAGTTTAAAAAAAAAAAAGTACCATCCAAAATAGCGTTTGGAGACAGACTCTTTAATAAATGGTGCTGGAAAATCTAGACCAAGACATGCAAAAAAGTGAACTAAGACACCTCCCTCACATCTTATATAAAAACCAACTCAAAATGGATAAACGACTTGGATGTAAGATCTGAAACCATACAATACATAGAGGAAAACTTGGGCAAAGCACTCCATAAATTACACTTCATAAATCCATTTCTGGGCACATCTATGGTGGGCAAAAAAATGAAGGAAGACAAACAGTTGGGACTACATCAAACTAAAAAGCTCTGTACAGCAAAAGATAAACAAAAAGAAATCCAACCCAGTGCAAAAAAATTTTTGCCCTCCATACAAGTGATAAAGGTCTGATAACAAAGATACACAAAGAACTCACACAACAAAAACAAAGCAAAAAGCCCAGTAAAAAAATGGGGAGAACTAAAAAGATACTTCTTCAAAGAGGAAATACAAATGGCCAACAGGCACATGAAAAAGTGCTCAAGATCACTAAGCTGTCAGGGAAATGCAAATTAAAACTACAAAGAGATACCACCTTACTCCAGTAAGAATGGCCCACATAAAAAAAAAAAAAAGACAAGTGCTTATGTGGACGGGGAGAGAAAGGGACACTCTTACACTGCTGGTGGGAATGTAAATTGGTCCAGTCACTATGGAAAGCAGTGTGGAGGACCCTCAAACTAATGAAAATGGAACTACCATTTAACCCAGCAATCACTCTCTGGGAATCTACCTTAATACTTACACAAAGGGACATTTGTACCTGGATGTTTATTGCAGCATTATTTATAATTTCAAGGACATGGAAACAACCCAAATGTCCCGAAATGGATGGATGGATGAAAAGGTGTGGTATAGATGCACAACGGAATATTACTCATCAGTTAAAAATGATAAATTTGATGAATTCAAGATAACATGGATGTACCTAGAAGAAATCATATTAGCAGAAACAAGTCAGAAAGAAGAAGACAGAAACCAAAGCTTGGCATGGTGGAGTGTGCCTGTAAGCTTCAGCCTATGAAGCAGCTAGGGCTAGGGATGTGGTTCAAGTTCCGCTTGGGGCAACATAGCGAGACCTAGTCTCTCCCCCAAAATTAGCCGGGTGTGGTGGTACATGCCTGTAATCCCAACTACCTGGGAAGCTGAGGCTGAGGACTGCTTGAGTCTGTGTACCCGGGGCAACGTGAGCCTATGGTTCCACAGGCAAAAATAGTGAGAGCTAGTCTCAAAAAAAAGAAAAAGAAAAAGACAGAAACCAAATGGTTTTACTAATATATGGAATATAGGAAAAACAAACAAAAGACCAGGAGGAAAAGCCAAAACAAGCTAACAACCAAATTCTAATGCACAACTGGGGGAGGGAGAATAAGTGGGAGAGGTCAGGGGAGGTGGTGGGTGAACCTTGGGGAATACAAAGATGTGAAATACATATATAAATCATTTAAAAAAAAACCTACTGTAAGCCCTGCAGGAGGAGATACAAAAACATAAACCTACTGTACCTCAATAAACATAATGTTGGGAAAAAAAGAAATCTAAAACCTTACCTCACTCCAAAAAGAAAAAAAGAAGCATACTATGAAATGATTGTTCTGGCTAGGAAAATTGCATCTACACTGGTCCTGAGAGTATTATGGGGGCTGGAAACAGGGCTTGGACCCAGTGACTTTTCCCTGGTTTGAGTTAGTAACCCCACTGGGGAGATGACGATGAGGAGACAGAGCCCAGGAGAATCTGAGAGATTTTCCCAGGGTGAAGGTCAGGGGAAGCCGAAGGTGTCATGGTAGCCTCAGGACCCTCCTGGAAACCCATGGCTTTACTTCCCTCCCACGAATCTCCAAACCCATCAGTTGCACAGGAGCAGGTGAAACCACTGGTCCTTCAGATCTAGAGTCGAATTCCAGGCACTTAGCGGGAGCCAGTGTGCAGATTCCGGGAAGGGGGTGGACACCGCTCAGATTCTTTCCAAATGACATCCCCCAACCCACCTCTAGAATTCATTCCAGCATCATGCTCGCTGTTAGGTCTCTATTACTTTCTCTTCTCACTATTTGTCTATGCTAGGAGACACAAAACAATGTTAAGGAAAGCGCCAGGTTCTGAGATAGGCTTCAGTTGGAATCTCATCCCCATCATCATTCTTTTCAACTAACCTTTCTGGAACACTTATTATGAGCCAGGATCAGAAGTTGGAGACCTTGGAAACAGAGCAGACACAAAATGACAGGAACCTAGTTACACAAATAACCATAGAAAGATATTAAACAGGAAGTAACTATAGCACATGAAGAAAAACTAACCAAGATCCCAGTCAGGGAAAGTCTGGGAAGTGATTTTTAAGTTGAACCTATGAGATAAAAACCATGGAAGCAGAATTCTAGGGATAGGAAATGATAGATGATGAAAAATTGAGTTAAGAAGATGAAAATATGGGGAAACACAAGAAAAAAAACATTGCATAGCAAATGAGGGGGAGGAGAGGTGGTTACAAAATTAGGACATGGAAGTAGATGAGGACAGATAATGCAGGATGCTGAGTTAATGGCTTGAATTTCATTTTAAAAGTGTAGATGGAGGGCTGTGGATGGATTTAAGAAATAGTAGTCTAATAGAATGGCAGTGGGGTGACCTCGACATTTCTGAGATGCAACAGGGGATTAGGACAAGGTTGAATTCAGCTGTGGACACACTGACCTGTATGTAATTAAGAGAAACAAGTAGAGGTATCAACGTGCCTTACATATAGAGGTTTGGGTTATGAATGGCAGTTTGGTTTAGATGTATACATTTGGACAGGATTAGTAAGGTAACAAAGCCAGGGAAGAATCTGAAATCACCCAGGGAGAGATCAGAAGGGGAAGCCCAAGGATGAGATACCAGAGGCAAGATCAGATAAAGTTAGTACTTAAAGACCATGTACTGGGGGTGGAGTCAAGCAGAGAAGAAAACGAGGCAGCTGCCAGGAAGGGACAGGAAAATCAGGACTAGTCACAGAAGCTAAGAGAAGTGGTCCAAAAGTAAATGACCAACTCCCTTGAATATTGCTCCTATGTGAAGAAAATAGCTAATTTAGCAACATGGAAGTTTTGCATTGCTGTTTGGAGGCAGTTTCTCCTATAACCACCATGTCATCATTTTAGGTGTTTTGGAAGTACTAAATATTAATAAATTTATGACTATTATTTCAGGACAATGAATGTCAAGACTACTACTCCCTTAAGAGATTTGTGTTTGCACGTATGATGTACGAACAAAATATATAAATTCCCCCAATGGAAAGTTTTAAAACAAACCTAGTTGGCTTGTACTATGCATCTCAACTCTTGGAAAAGATTGTCTATTAAGGATTAACAGAACTTCATGCCAGAGATTATAGGAGCAAGGAGTAAGAGTTGTGTGTATACATATATACATGTATATATGCGTACACATATATGTATAACATATATATACACATACATACAAACATGCACACCAACCAACCTTCTAGGAACTAAAAACCAACCAAAGAAACATGCTGAGAGTATCCTATTAGTGATGATCTAGACTCCCCACAGAAATTCAATTAATTAAATATACATAAAATTAAGACTAGTGCAACCACAATCAGCACTATATAACAATATGTAACATCATTAAATTATTAATATTGTATATTTCTAATGTTGACTTTATCATAAAAATTATTCTATGCATCTCTAAGCTGTTGAAAAAAACTTCCAATACCAGCAGTGCCCACTCACTCAGTGTTCAGGAACACGTAGCAACTTGAAGTTTTCAGGTAGAGGGGTGAAAGCTATTCAGCTAGTATTTAAACCTAGTTTTAACACTGCCATTACCAGGGAATAAATCCAGGGTATATGAAATTCTTTGGCAGACTTGTCAGCATCTTTAAATTTCTTTCCCACTATGATTAAAGAATCAATGTGTATCCAGATCCAGGAAGTGTGTGCAGTCCTAATTGGAGGTAGATACCAAACAGTGACCGTGGCCTTGGCGGTCACAGTTGATTAATACGGTTAGAGGTTAGGCTGGTGTTAAGTATATGAAGAAATGTTAAGGGTAAGTCTGGATGGGAGGCGAGATGGTAAGCAAAGAGAAAGGTAGCACTAGGGATGCACATTTTGATCAAATATTTTGGATAAGGATCCCACAGAGAAGCTGAATATAACTGGAGAGAGAAGAGTATAAGGTTTCTGATAGGTAGGGAGGGTTGGAATACACAGAGCAGGTAGAAGCATGGACTTTGAATGGATGGACAAAGTTTCCTTTTCTAATGGCAAGGAGTAGAAGGGTGTTTTTACAGGTAAGTTAGAAATACTGGTGTTGGAAAGTGGAGAAAATTCTTGGCTTGATAACTTTGATCTCTTTGTGAAAAGCCTAATTATAAGCTGAGAATAGGGCAAAGAGAGGGAGACTTGAGATCTATGGGCACAATGTTTAAAATGATCTTTAAAAATTCTCAGAATGGAAAAAGGAGTTGTAAATGTAAAACATGCACTATCAGTCAGGTGTGTGAACTTCAGGTAAACTGTTTATCTTCTATAAACCTTAGTGTTTTATCTGTAAAACAACACCCTGTCTAGACTGAGCCAGAGACAAGTTACAACAATATGAGGTATGCTGGATGTAGCAGTCACAATGGTAAAAGTTATCTTCTTTTATGTTGCTGATGGGATATTACAATGTAAGCGTTCCAAACAATGATAATATCACAGTTCAAAATATCCAAATTGTTCTTTCAAGTGTAATCTTTTTCCTGTCAATTTTATTAAATGAGTTATACAAAGTTATATGCTTAGGTAGAAAGGAACTTTAAAACCAACACATTATGTAATAATAAACAGTGAGAGTGTTTTACTTTTACAGAATTCACTATTAACACATGATGTTACAATGTCAATCATATGCCTTAATCTTTTTCAACAGAAAGGTTTTCTAAAGAAATGGCTTGGAGTCTTTCACATTTATCAGATGCCTTTTCATTGTTCTTTTCCATTTTTGCAATTCTAGATCCAAACTGCATAGCCCGTTTTGGCAGAAGAGTAGAGGCTGTTAAACCAAGTTCTACTGCTGCAAGGCGCAAAATTAGTTTTTCACCAATTCCACGGGGTAAAGTCAAGTCTGCCTTTTCCCAAATTGGTAGGGAATTGAGGAAGGAGACAACATTTTCATCCAAAAAAGGAAATCTAAAACAAATAGATAAATATAATCACTATAAAAAATTATTATTGCTATTCCAGTTTATCCTATATATTTATTTATATTTATTTAATTAATTTATTTTTTGAGACTAGGTCTCGCTATCTTTGCCTGTGGAATCACAGGCTCTCGTTGCCCAGGGTACCAGACTCAAGCAACCCCCAGCCTTAGCTTCCCAGGTAGCTGGGATTACAGGCACATGCCACCACACCCAGCTATTTTTTTTGGAACTAGGTCTTGCTATGGGCCCCAGGTGGGACTCAATCTGCGATCCCTAGCCCCGGCCACTTGATAAGCTGAAGCTTACAGGCACGAGCCACTGTGCCCGGCCCAGTTTATCCTATATTAAAATTTAAAATAAATAATAATTTTTGAGAAAAGAGCTTTTTCCAATTAAAATATTGTGGTTACGTAATATGATTTTACAGTTAAAATTTAATCCAATTTAAAAAGTATTTCATAATGGATTGATTTTAATACAGATGCTACAAAATATAAAAATTTTGCCTCAATAAATAAGTTGTCTTTATTGCCAAGGACTAATTTCAAACTGTTTCAAAAAGCATCTTTGGAGATGCTTTGAAAACAAGCAGGGTATCAAGTAAATTATTTAATATGTCTGTTCTTACAATCCTAAATGTTGTGAAACATTTACTTTTGATATTAAGTTGTTTACTTACACTTAAAACATCTAAATAGTGATAAACTGATGTTTGATTTAATCCTTGATATTAAAAAAATATATACATATGAAAGGTATTAGGTAATCTAAAACATATGATGAAACTGTTTTTGGAAAAAAGCCTGTAACAGAGGGGAGTCTAGTATTGGAACCACCATTTACACCAGTATGGATGTATATAGATAAAAATGTCAGTAAAACAAAACCAATTTCTGTAACACTAGAGAAGAAAGTTTGAGGTAGGGTCTATTGAGAGGACAGCAAACACTTAAATTCTTTTAATAGCGTCTATTGGTATCTCACTATCTCAATTTTACTTTCAGTGTTTTTCATGATAGTCCCAATAGTGACCAAGTCATTTTATGCTCTTTGAAAATTACTAAAGGGATGTTTCTAGGAAAATAAGTTCTGGAAAACTGTACCTCTAGCTTCTCCCCAGATTTGCATCTGGTTATGTTTCTAATATAAAGTCAAGATGTTATTGTTACCACTGTTAATCATTTAAATAGTCTCCAAAGGTCTCCAAAGAGAAAGTACCTAGAACTCTTTGTTCAGCCTATTTTCAGAAATATCCCCAAACACTCAGATAATTAGAATTACCTTGCTTCTTTTCCATGATCACCAATAACTCTGTCATCGCGACCAAGATTCCTAGAAGAAATTCGAGCCAATTCCATCTTAATTTCTTTATTCAATCCTTCCAGCCCATTTTTCTGAAAGCGGACACGATGACGCGAATAACCTGCCAATTGCTCATCTGCACCAATTCCAGTGAGAACTACCTAAAAAGGTTCAAAAAAATTCATATTAATAATATCTAGCATCAGGATGAAGTTACCCTCCATAGAACTTGGCCTATGTCTTGCTTACTGCTTTTTCCTGCCCTAACTTATTCATTCCTTAACAAACTTGAATTACTTACTCTATAAGAAAGAAGATAAACACAAAGCTTAAGAAATTAAAATCACTTCATAAAACAGCATGGTATGCTCCATACTTAAGAAGTCATTATGTACTGTGTTGCAGTTTTAATGCAGTATATTCTTGCATTCTCAATGCTAATAGCTTTAAGGGTTAAGTTAGGTCTTAGAAAGTCTTCTGAGCAGAAATACTGTGCCATACCTTTGCATTACTCTGATATAATTTTACTTCATCTTCAGTCATTAGCCAGCCAGTTCCCCTAGAAGCAAACCAGACTGCACAGCCAATGCTGTCATCCAAAACTGTATCCAATGGCTGCACTAAGTGACATATTTGGGTTCTTCTAAAGTTTTGCAGTTCTTCTAAAGAAACATTAATTTCAACAAAATTCCAAATCCGGGAAGGATTAATGGCTTGTAGCTCTTTTAGTCCTGCTCTTCCTGTGATGCGATCTGGTACATTAAATTGCTTATCAAACCTATCAGTAGCAACAGCAACATTTTTAGAGGATTCCTCAGCAGGTGTTTCACAATTTTTCTGTCTTTGCCTTTGTTTGTCAAAAGCAGTTGCTCTGATCTTTCCTTTAGTCATGAAAGCCACATTGAGAAGGTCAATTGGTTCATCTAAAGGGATATGACGGTCAGCAAGGGTTGCAATAACCATGGAATCAATGCCCCCAGAAAACAGGATCGCAACATTTGCTTTGCTCTCACATGTTTTCAAAACTTCACTGGGTATGAGATGTTCACCCCTGGGTAAGCACAAAACACGTTTCTTGACTGCACTACTTAAGACATCAATGAACTGCTGAACTACTTCCTTCATGTGTCCATCAGTAAGAAAGACCTGAAATGTCTCTCGTGTAGGTGGGGTTTTGGAAATGGTGCTGTCATCAATCTCAAATGGAACTGGTGGCAACATCATGTTTAAAGGAACAACAGGTGCTTTAAGATATAACTTAGCTTCATTTGCTACCACTGATACACATGGTGGCAAGTCTGCTGAAATTTGAGTCAGGGTATTAATACATTCTTCGTGGGTAACATTCTCCCCAGAAATATATTTCCAAGGATACAATTTTAAGACCACATTCCTGGAAATGGAAGTAAATTTCAGATCAATTCTGAAAATGCCAGATGCTGGAATTTCTTGCAACTCTCTGGCCACTCCAGATATTTGGGCACCAACTGAAGAGAGATAGAAACTTTTGCCCAAATCATTAAAATGCCAAAGCAAGCTACGACGACCAAAAAAATCCCTACCAAACCATAAATAATGACTAGATGCTTGATAATAAATGAAAGACCAAGGGCCCTGGACTGCTGAGAAGAGTGACATAATATCAGATTCATTCTGACAAGAGGAAAGATAATTAAACATTATTTGAGTATCATTCTCTTCAGCTTCAACTGTGATTCCATTAAAGATTTCTCCATTCCACAAAAACACATTGCCTCTTTCATCTTCCACAGGCTGGGCAGTCAAAACACCTCTCAAGTGAAGAACATGACCAGAAAATAAACACTGGTAGTTAACATTAGTCTTTAACAACTGCTTACTACTATTGGGTCCTCGTCGTTTAAGATTGCACAGTAAATCCTCTTTCAGATCTTTGCTGAAATGCTCAAGAGAAAAGCTTACAGAACAACAAATGCCACACATTGTTGTGTGAAATCAAGCTTATTTCTTGATTTGAGTCTTCTCTAAATTTTCTACTTCTTGGTATTCTTTTTTCAGTTCATCCAGTATATCTGTGGGAGTGGGAAAGAATAAATTTTAAGTAAAATAAAAATTCTTGTACTTTTACTTAGTAATTCATAGGACAACATAGAATATTTACCAAGATCAAACCATTGAAGTGAATATACAGTGCTAGTGCTGATAATAATTTAAAGTAAAGAACATTTATTTGTTAAGAAATAGTTTCTGTTTATTAAATGCGTATTTTGGCCAGGCATGGGGCAATATACTTTACATATATCATAGTTGTCACACAAAACCTTAGTGGTTCTAAGTGATTCACTCTAAGTCAAAGGAAAAAAAAAACTGGTAGAACAGTTTTTCTTACTTAGATTTGTCTAAAACAAAAAATCAGATATTGTAACTATTGCTTTTAAAAGTTTATGTAATTTATTTGATTTTGTAACTCATGTAACTAGTAGAAAACCAAACTACAGCATTCATTTTATTAACAAGTATATTAATTTTAACAAATATAACATTTACTCTTTAGCTATATTAGCATTCAAATGTAGGCAGCATAATTTAGGGATAATTCCAACTTTCTGAAGAAAGCCTTGAAAAGACTTTGTGTTCTCGTTAAAAAAAAAAAAATCTTACTTTTGCTTTCAGAAAGCATTTCTGTTCGGTCTGCAAGAAAGAATATGTTGCTGTTCTGTTGCTGTCTATAGACTTTCTGCAAAACACAATTGAGGCTAAAATCATATCATATCTTAAAAGAACAGATGCCAAAACTCTAAACCCTATAATCACTTCTTAAACTTTAGTAACTTATATTGAGAACAATATTTTAGCAAACACAGATAAGTAAAAGCCACATTTCATCTGACCATCTAGAAACTGCTACTAATAACACTGAAGTGAAATTATTTTCTTTGTATATACCATAGTACCACTATTCTTGAACAAAAAGTCTCCTATTATAAGCAAGGGTTTATGATTTGCTTTTATTAATGACAAATATATATTGAGAACATCTCAAAAAGTGTTCTTTTACAATACCACTTTACAGGGGTTTAACGTATTACAGTCTATCTGATCTGTCCTTCGGTTTTAGACATTTAAGTTCTCACTAACTCTTCAGTATTATAAAGGACATTTTTATAACTAAATCTTTGTATAGTCTCAAAATTCTTAAGTAGCAATTCCAAAAACTGCTAAGTCAAAGTATGACAGTTTTAAGGCATCTCTACATCTTGTCAATTTACCTTCTCCAAGTTTATGTCAATGGTGCTTTAATAGTCAATATTCCACAAGTGACAGTGTCAAAAATGTCTAATCTATGATTTATTAAATAATCTTTAAAATGCTCTAAAGGACTTAAAACCATTTCTTTCCAAACTTTAAAATGTAATTTCTGACAATATAACTACACATAACACTGCAGTTTGCATTTTTATATATACATTAATGGAAATAACATTAAATAATCATGTTAAATATTTAGAAGACTTGCATAAAAGAAATTTTTGGGAAGAGACATTTTTTAGAAGACTTGCATAAAAGAAATTTTCTCCCTATATGCCTAATAAAGGAACAAATTGTTACTTAAAGGAACAATTTAAAATTCATTTACTTCAAATTCATTTATTTCAAAATTCAGAATTCAAGTATAAAGTAAATACCATGAGTGACCACAACTCCAAGACATTCCTTAGTGTAATTAGCAACATTTGGTTTAAAGGTGATGTGAACTGCATATAAAACCATGAATAATTTTTAAAGTTTAATGTTTTTAGTTGTTTGCAATTCAGTCAAAAGATGCTTAAATCTTCTAAAATTTAATATAAATATATAAACCTCATATATAACTCTTATAACTTCTTATATAGTTAATAAAATATGATCAAGCCTTCCCCCACACTATTAAGAATTACACTTACAACTCACCCTATTCTTCTTCAGATTAGAAAGCTCATCCACAACAATTTTTTGCTCTTTAATCTATTGAAATAAAGAAAAACATCTTAGAAGTTTTCAAAATATGCCCACGAGGGCCTTTTAGTAATTATAAAAATAAGGGGTTACCACATACTGACTAGTGGACTAGTCTGTGAATATGTAGATTCTTAGCAGCTTATGTGGGAAGTGGAAGGAAGGTGGAAGAGGCCATAATGACTAAACTTGCCAAGTATTAGACATCCATTGAGTCCAATTAAGGGGTTTGTCCATTGGTAAGCATTTATGCAAAGAAAACAGTTACTGTGTAAGTTTTATAACTTAAAAAATATATACTATTTACTAAGAGCAATACCAATCTTTCCATTATTTCTTTAAAATGGAATTAAGTGAGGGCTACTTTTCCCACCAGTTCCCAAATAACAGTGCTCTTTATAACATGAAGGGTGCAGCCAGGCATTCTGAACAGGCAAATGGGGCTAATTGCTGTATCTAGGACAGTAATCTATCCCTTTTTCTCCCTTGCTTTACTCCCTTTTGTAGCTCAAACACTGTAAGCTGGAAAGGCAGTGTTGGACCATTACCCTTTGTTTGTAGGAGAGGACTCAATTAAGTGGAAAGTTTGTTTCTGACTCTTTACTGTAAGGGTATTTCTGCCAGAACAACTGATTATCTAGCATTAACAGTACTTCTAAAAGCAGATTTTATAGTCTTTGTCCTACCTCCCAAACTTAGGGCTCTGTCACACAGCAATGTAAATTGCTTACTACTTAGCAATCAAAGTAGGCAATGTGTGGTTTGAAAACTTAACCTCACCCAGGTGTGTATCCCTATGTTTCTTCAGCTGAGTAACCCCTGCTAACCCACCAGATTGAGTTGAATTCCAAGATGGAACTTTTACAGATTCTTTGAACCTTGTTTGAACAGTGCTTTCATTCATGTTAGAAATGGTAGGTATACACTGCACTTTACCTCAAACAAGGTAACCTTGATACAGAGGGGATTAGACTTGCCCAGGGTATCACCGATTCTTAGTCTGGGACAGAATTAAAGTAGAATTGGGATATCTAATACCTGAGATTTTAGCATCATCCACATTTCCAATACACACTTAAAGGTTTTGTCTTTACATTTAAGATTTAGATTATATTTGGCTTCCCCCACTCCCCTTTTGGGGGGATGGGTGTTAAGGGGGAGTGACAATTAGGTGTTTTCCGATCATTTCTCCCGCTCGAGTGGAGAGTAATTTGGAAGGATGAAAGGCGTGAAACTGGAGTCCTGGCAGGACTCCAGATGGCAGAGAGGAGTGGCTGGTTTAGGATGGTAAGAGCCCACATGTGATAAAGGGATATATCTGAATGAACTTCATTAAGTAGGATTTAATGACAGGGCTTCGTGATGGACGTAACCAAAGATCCCCAGATTTAGGGTCCATGGACAACTGGTTGGACAGTGGTGATAGGTTTTGAGATGGTGGAGGCACTGGAGATCGGGGTAAGTTTCACGGACTCCCTTTAACAATGGGTGTCCAGTGGTACGAATAAAAAGAGAAAGCATCTGGGCAAAGACCAGACCTGGTCACTCTGCCGAGGCGGACCTTTGGGGTGAAGGGGCGCCACGTCCGGAGCATGGCGGGGGCCCTTCTCGCTACGTTTCACACTTACCTTGCTGTTAAGATCCTCCTTGAGCAGTGGCGCGTTGTCAGCAGGAGGCAGGCGAGCGCCGTCCTCCGAGCGCGCCCCCCGGCTGGGCATCTCCGTCAACCGTAAGCCAAGCCCGCCGGTGTCCAGGCAGCCTTCAGTTTTCAGCGTCGGCGCGTGCGCGTACCCATAGGTTCCCGCCTTCTGCTGGAGGCGCACCAATGACGTCGACGTGCTCACCAGGACGCCTGCGCAGCCCGTGTCTGATTCTGCGCATGCGCACAGATACTAACCCGTGTGTGCATAGCCAGGTTGTGAAATCTGAGAGGTCGTGGCATCGTCCCCTAGCGGTTCGGACGGGGACTCGCTCTTGTGATCTCACTCCTTCGCTTCTAGTAGTTGGTGGGTAATGTGCTCCCCCCAGTGGAAAGTATGAATAGTAGAAACGCGGCAGAAATAGCACTGGATTGATTATCTAGGAAAGGTTATGAAGCTAGGCACAGATTTACCGGGTCCATGGTTATCAACATAACTGTACCGATTTGGTAAAGTGTTAACTTGTTGTCAGGGTCAATAGATAGGTATCTGTGCACAGGTCATAGGAATTTCAGACAAATTAATGCTTTTTTAGTATAAGTACCCTCCAAAGGACATTTGCAGTATTTCACTCCTATGTTAGAATTTTCCTAAACTTCGAAATAGGCAAAAAAGGTTCCTGGATGTTCTTCTAGTACTTTTGTTTGCTTCATTCCTATTGACTGAGTGTTTTCCAGTTCT
Source organism: Uropsilus gracilis (assembly GCA_004024945.1). Taxonomy (NCBI): domain Eukaryota; kingdom Metazoa; phylum Chordata; class Mammalia; order Eulipotyphla; family Talpidae; genus Uropsilus; species Uropsilus gracilis. The sequence continues at coordinate 85,171 of PVHY01003162.1, read as the reverse complement.
GTAAGGGCAGAGGTTAACCTGTAAATTTTGATGTGGTAGAGATGTAAGTAAATTTCAATTTGGTGAACCAGATAACCTCACAGGTTTTGATTTATTCTGGAAGACATTATCAATTTTCTCTCTAGCCCTACTACGTTGTTCTAATATTTATTAATATATCCCTAAATTCCCATAAACCCTTTGAATTGATGTTAACATTAAACTGGTTCGCTCATTAATTAAATTTTACTAAAACTTTGACATGTCCATTTCATGTTTTTGCAAGGAACATAATTTTCTATTTTTGAAAATTATATATTTATATTGAAAATTTGAATCTTTCATGAACATACCACAGTGGGCCCACATGGTGATGCCGGCTGTGTGACTGAGAAAATGTATCTCATGAGGGTTAAACCTGGGCATATCTTTTATTCTAACTCCAAAGTGGAGTGGTTATAGATCTAAGCTTGTTGTCTATTTTTTTCATTTAAAATTTTTTGTTGATATTTCTGATTAATGCATAAATAGCTGATGGGTTAATTCTTAGTAATAGCAGTGATTGGGATAGGTTTTATGTGTAACCGTTTGGTGATACTTGTTGGATAATGGAAATACGACTTCTATTACAATATTATGAGCATTCAGTTTTTTAGTCTTATTTGTCCTGTGAGAACTCAAATTAATTAAGATTTTGTGCCTGTGGGGAAGAAAAACAACTTTTTGTGGTCTGTGTTGGTGAATTTTTATGTTTATTTCTAACTTGGAATTGAGGTTGTGAAATTGAAGCTTTCAGCTCTCTTTGTGTCTGTGTTTATAATTTACAACAACTTTTATGTCTTGTGCAAATGCAAAATATTTTCACAACTCCAAAGGATATTGATAAATTCCTTTATAAATCTCTAATGGAGCTTTGTTCTGATTGGTTTATAGATATAAATATAAAGTTGTATATATCCCCCAAATTTAAAAAGTTCAGAATTCCTAGTATTTGAAATATGCTGGACTTTTAAGGATAAAAATCATTCCTATAAAACTGCTAACAAAAACATTTTAAAGACTCCATTTTACACAGTGAAGGTGAGTCTTTGGAAAATCAAGCTGAATTAATAATTTTATTTTAAGAAAGAAAATATAGGCATATGTCTTTTCCCTGGTTTCAGATGTATGTTTTTTTTGTGAGATTTAGATTTGTTTTCTCAGGAAGAGATTAGTTAATCTAAATCTCTTGAGCTATTTATATTGGTTTACTGGTAAATGAGTTGGCATTATTACTGCAAAATGTTTAAGATTATGAAAAATGTAAATTTGTATTCACAAAATATATAATTTTAAACATTTTGAAATCATTAAACACAATGAATTATGATGTAATATAATTTAAAATAACTCCAAAAATTTTAGGTAATTGTGTCTTAGATAATATTAAAGCAGATTTGTTAGTGGTAATTATTAGATAACTAGATAATTATTTGAAATGAATGTTGAAACATTGGTAAACGCAATTTTAAGTTTATGTGTATATTTCTTGTTTTTATGTGCCATAAAATGACTGTTTTTTGGCATCACATTAATTAATATGTTGACTTTTTGCCCCTTTCAGAACCCATGAAAGGAATGTGCCTGTAATCAGTAATCAGTTGTTTTATGTAGTTATGAAATTTGTCTGATAAGATGTTTGTATGTGACAAGTGTCAGTGATCTACGTTGAGTTCTTTCTACAAAATAGAAATTATTAAATTGATTAAAAGTTATAATTAATAACAGTGGTTGAAGATCACATTAGCTACAAGAGTAATAGCATATATATATATATATATATATATATATATATATAATGGGATGAGTCTTGTTTTACAGGAAAAAGAGGAGTCACTTTGAGTGACTAGAGTGTCACTTTATTCCGTACTGTGAAAATTCACAGTGAAAGATACAACTTGTTGAAATATAACAAGCTTGAGAAGATTTGATGAAACTGAATTTTATTTGCCTAAGTTTATAATACCTGACTCTGAAAAGAAAAGGTGAAATATGTTAAAATTTTGACAAAGTACTTTAATTTTGAAGGCTCACTTGGAAGATGTTTAAAATCTTACTGTATATGTGCTGCCGAAGCAAACACTAAAATCTTACTGTAAAATATTAATAAAAAACTAACTTTTGGCATTCATTTACCTACCTTCTGACTTCATTCCCCACAGTCTTTAAGGGGAATAAAATTCAACTAAATTTAAATTGAACTAAAACTACGATTGAAGTGATTAGAACCTAGGAATGTGCTCCCCTTGACACAGAGGATGTCAGGCTGATTAGTGTCTGGTTGTGGTGGGAAGGCCTTTCCAGCAAGTGGAAGAGACTGAGCATCCTGGTATGTCAGCCTTCTTCATACCCCACTTTCTATTGTAGTGTCTGACTGAGTGAGAACTCTGATTAAAGTCTGAATTCTCTCTGACCCATAATCATGTCCATATGAAGTAGCTAGAACCATTGCTGATTTGTGTATAACTCTTCATCCCCTTCTGAGGTTAGTTATTGCTTTTGACCCTACCTGGTTCTGATGTTTCCATTTATTTATAGGGACCACCCAAGATGACATACTACTAAACTAGTGAAACTCTTTTATTAGTGGGGTGTTAAACTGTCTTCAAAGTTCTTTTATACTTTGTCTAATTTTTTTCCAGTTTATTCATTTGCTTCTGTTATCAATTGCTTTAATTCCTGTTATATAGAAATAGATACATTATATTTATTAATTTATTAATTTATACATTATATTTATATTATATTCATAATATATTTATTAATATATTAAATCTATTATATTTATTTAATTCCTGTTTATATATTCCTGTATAAAGATAAATTTAGGGCTATATTTTTTCTTGTCTGAATGGGTCAGACTGCTCATCTGCTGATTACCATACAAGTAGGAAGGATGATCTTCTTTCTTTCATGCATCTTTTACAAAAACCTAGGACTGGAACAAGCAAGTTCTAACCAAACTTTCAAACATGACTTAAACCTGTTTTTTTCAAGCTCTTGCAAAAAATTGAGTTAAAGGCTAAATTACCCTGATACCAAGAACAGATAAAGACAAGAATAAAACAAAACAAAACTCAAGATCAGTTTCCCTAGTGAACATAGATTCAAAGGCCCTCAACAAATCTTAAAAGATTTTGTTAACATATAATAGTATTTTAGGGAGTTTTAAAAAGTCTCTTATCTATATTGATCAAATAGTTTATAATTTGACAGTGATATAACTATATTTAAATTAAAATCATGAGAAAAACTTGAAATTAATTTTTCATTTACAACCAAGACAAGTTCCTCAGACACTAAAGTGATAAAACTTAACCCTCTGATCATGTACTAAATGCCTAGCATAAATCCTGGTACCTAGGAGGTATTCAAATGTTTGTTGAATTCAACAGAAATCAGTTTTGCAGCCATTGAAAGCCATTTCACAATTTTGTTCATTGAACTGTTCTGTGATAAAGGTCAATGAGCAAATAGTTCTGGGTCTTAGTAGCATCTCTGTACTAATAAGCTGTGTGACCTTGGATAAATCATTAAATTCTTTGGCCTCATTGAGCTACGACCATTTAAATTTCAGGATGAGTCCTATTGACTCATGAACTCCACTCTTTTTTTTTTTTATATGTGAATGAATTTATCTATTAATGTTGAATGAACCTAGGGACTAAGTTAGCTAACAACAACCTTATATGAGATAGGCATTGGTATTAATCAAACAACTCTGTGCAGAACTATAATGTGAGTCTCAAATGTGGGTCACATATTAACTTAAAAATTTCTAGTAGTGACATTTTGAAAAGTAAACAGAAACAAGGAAAAATTAATTTTAGCAATATATTTTAACCTAGTATACCCATAACATTAGCATTTCACCATGCAATAAATATGCATGTTATTAATGAGGTATATTACAATTTTTTTATACTGTCTTCAAAATTCATTGTGTGTTTTACAATACATCTCAATTAAGACAACACACTTCAGGGCCTTAATTGCCATATGTACCTTGTGCTTAACTGTATTATTCAGTGTTTTAGACTTCCTAATTAATAGTGCAATTAAAATAAAGGGTGTCTGCCATTGTTATATGAAGTCTAACTTGATGGCCAAATAACCCTTAAAATGATTCTCAAACACAATGGAGGAACAGAAGTTACATTTCTGATTTGTAGAATGGGTGAATTGGATAAGACTATCTACAAGGTCTCTTCCATTTCTGGTATTAGTGCTGTAGCTCTGAAAAGGTGCTTTGTACACTTAGCATTGTTTTGTGTGGTCTGTAGACTATGTACTTATGCCATATTTAATTACAGAAAGGCTTATTTTTGTAAAGAAGAAAAAATGAAAAAATAAGGAAAAAAGAGAGGGAGGATTAAAGGAATGAAAAGAATGAAGGAAAGGAGGGAGAAGGAAGTAAGGGAAGAAAGAGAAAGGAGGGGGAAAGAAAAGGATCAGATCTCAGAAATGTCAGTCTACATTAGACTTATTGGTAATTATTTCTGGTATCAAGTGAACTTTCAAACAGAAGACTTAGCTATTGGGTGCAGTGTTCTTTTAAGCTACAAAGTACATTTTAAAAACAGACCATGTCCAAGAACCCCATAGACTGTGGACTTATTTACATGTGACACAGGCCTAAAAGACCTTGGGCTTTGTGATCATAGCCTTGTAAATTGTAAAGTTCACATCACCATGAGAATGACCAAGCACAAAATCCACAATTTACTCTCTGGATCCCATTTCATGCTCAGTGATATTTAAAAAGGTGTGATATAAATATAAAAGTATTGCAGTTTGTACATTTTTAAAGATTTAAGTAAAATCTCAGTGGCTTATGAGGTACTCTCTTTTGAAACTCACTTTACTAGAACAAAGTAGAGGCTGGTTTACTTTGAGATGAATTTCTAGTTTCCAGTTGAGTTGTGAGATCAACTTCCAGAAGGTAGAGAAGGGATATACAAACTATGATCAATAATAGGTATTTTCAGTGCAGTTTTATGATGAGCAAAATTTAGGTTTTGATCATACATATTTGCTTTCCTTTGAGTCACTTGAGCTCAGTGAATTTATTGCCCTGGCATCTATCATAGCCTCAAAGATATAAAATAATAGGTGATTTCATCCACTCTTTGGTAAGGTCAATTATTAGTTATATACTGAGAACTTGCTCGAGTTCCATTTTAATCAAGACTTCCCCTTACTTAACTCACAGGAGTCTCACTTTCAGCATGTCCTAAAGTTGACTCACATTTCCTACTGAACCTGCTCCTCTTCCAGGATTTCTTATCTGAGTAAATGGTATGGTCATCCACCCAGTTTCTCAAGTCTGAAACCTTGACTCATTTGGTTCCCTTACCTCCCGCGCCTCATCACCAAACCCTACTTAGCCCTACAAATGGATATTTTTAATATATTCACCTTTCACCATCTCTGCTTATGCTACTTAATCTATTCTACTTCTGCTCCCATTTTCTCTGTACCAAATCTGTCTTTTCTCCACTCCAATATGTATGTATGTAATCAGTTCACTTCTGTCTCCTACTTAAAAATTCACTTATCTTAGAATAACTTATCTAAACTTCTCCTACCTCACCCTCCACTTGTGTCACTAGTGCTAGCCTGATTTTTTCCTGTTCCTAGTACATCCCAAGATCTTTCTACCTCAGTTCCTTCCAACATGCTCTTTATCCTGCCCCAACACACTCTTAATTCCAATCCATTTATTAGGTTTTACCTTAACTCTCATTTCCTTCACAAACCTTTGCTGAGAAGGGTAGATTACAGTTCCCTTGCAGTCTTGCAGCTCTTTGTATGCATTGTGATAACAATCACATTTATAAAATCTTCACACTCTTTATCTTTTCTTGTGTGCTTGGCTGTGTTTCTCTGGATTTCTCTGTATCCCTAGTGACTAGCACGGGGACTGATAGCAGGACTCAACAATAAATATTACTTATAATACTGAAAGAATGGAAAGGCAGGGATAGCCTTATCTTTGATTTAGTTAGCAACTGGTTGTTTATTCACTTGTCTACACTTATAGATTTTAACAGACTTTGTTATACTCCTAAGTATTTTTGCATGGTAGAAATAACTCATAAGAATATTTTAGAATTAAGCCAGGTGTGGTGGTATGCATCTATAAACCAAGCTACTGGGAGGTTGAGGCTAGGAATCACTTGAGTCTGCGGTTTGGAGATAGCCCTGGACAACACAGTGAGACAGTCTCTTAAAAAAAAAAAAAAAAGAATTATTCATTCTTTTTTTTTTTTTTTACCTGCACATCTTATTCAAGGAGAGATTTTAAAAAGATTATATAGGTTGATTTTTTAAAATTTTGTTTTTAGAAAACTGTATTTTCTTAGTAATTGGAAAATTAATTGGTATAGGAAAAAAGTTCTGTCAGCTAGGAAGAAGAGAGAATTCAAGTACAACTCAAGAGAAATGGTGCCCCTCAGGGAGGGAGCATAGATACAGAGACGAGAAAGACTGCTGTGATATAAGTTAGGCCCTGCAGTCCAGGTGGAAGAGGTCATGGCACCTTTTGAAGTGTCTTTAAGTGTCTCAGGCATGAAACCCCAAATTCCTGTTTACCAGCTCTGGGGGAGGTAGTACTGAGATATATGAGGCCCAGAATGGGTGCTATGATCATCTTTTATGAGAAAAAAATGACAAAATGAGAATCTTAAAATTAAAATTTCCATTTAACTATTTTCAAATATACAATCTTAAAAAAGAAAACACTTTCTATGGGGATGACAAATCAGTATTGGTCTATACCTAATCAATGTTAGGAAACCCAACTATAAAACTAGTCCTTCAACTAACTTGGAGTGGATATATTTATCTTATATATGTATATGTATATGTATATATGTATATATATGTTACATATATATGTTAAGTGTCACTAATTATGCAGTAACTATATGGTAACTTAAATGAAATCACAGAACTGTAACTTTGCCATAGCTACATTAACTTGGGTCTTTCTGGCCGGGCACATTTTAGAAAAACCTGTATGTCCACCCAGTGAAATGTGTTAAGGAATAAAGTTCTAAAAATGGTGAGTCATCAGAGTACCTTGTAGCTGACAGACTGGTGATAGGAAGGACTTGTAGTTATAAGTAGTTGCAGACTAATTCATAGAAGTTATCAACTATCCTCTTTTTAGAAAGAAGTTAAGAAATTCCTTAAAGTAACCTCTGTGTTAGGTGGGCGTGTAAAGGAAGGCTACTAAAACAGTGTCAGAGAGGCCGCCATGTATCACACAGATTGGACATCATTAATAATCATAGTTAACTTTCAAATACTGGTTGCACTATAACTTCTGATTTGTAATCTTAAATAAAGAAAAAGGCCAGTAACCATATACTAAGATTATAAACTGCACTTCAAAATGAACCACATGTTTTGCTATACTTGTGGCAGGATTTCAAAGAAAAGATTTTTGTACAGGTCAGCTTTTGTGGTTATTTCAAAACCTCCCTCACTCTGTCTTTGGTATTTTCTGAACACTCTTTGTACCCAAAGCCACCGCTCCTGCTTGGAATATCTCTACCTTTTTTTTTTTTTTTTTTTTTTTGGTTTTATTACCTCCTTCATCTTGGTCAGCTCCCAGGTATGTGCTCACCATCCCAAAGATCCTTTTTGTTCCCAACCAGTATGATAGGCATGTTGGAACAAAAACTTTGAACTTTCAGAATTAATTTTTCTGGAATGCTTTCTAAACTATTAGGACTATGGATAGAGAAACAAATCAGTATAATATCAGTGTCATAATCATCCTGCCCAGTGTATCCCACAAAGTCAAAGCCATCTGCTTTCATCCACTTCGATAAAACTATCTGCCATATAGTACTCAAGCCCTGTGGGAATGTATGCCTCTGGGAATTGATTCTTGCTAAAGATGATGGGAAAGCAAGAACTGCCCCAGCTCCGTTACCAACGTTCTCTTCCAAATGGCATCTATTGCTTACAAATGTGTTGTAAGACAGCCTGTATAGCAGAAGTTCTACAAATCCCTTAAACTCAGATGGAAGGTCCATATTTTGGACATTTGGATCTAGTGCATCTGGAGCAGGATCCAGGAAAAGAATATTTAATAAGTACTCAAGTGATTTTGTCCTCAATTACAATCAGGAATCATTGACTTAGTTTAATGTCTTCCTCCAGAGACATAAAGGGCTAACTTTATGGTGATTTGGGTTTGCTTCCAGGAAAGTTCTATGTTAAAGACCATAATGCAGAAGTAAGTCAAGGTGCACTGATAAGAAAAGGAGACCAGGAGTCTTGAAAGCTAAGGGTCAGCAGATGCTTAGGTAAGAAATGAGTTGGCAGATAGCAGGTATGCTTGTGATGATGTCTTTTAGCAGTGAACCTTATGAGGTGACTTCATTAGGGTGGAGTCTCACATGTAGAGATAAGATCAGTAGCACACATTTCTGTGAAGCACCGTGACTCTTCATAAAGCAGCAGGAATTTCATAAAGCAACTGTGGAGTCAGCTAAGGACCTTCTATGAGCACTGCTCATAAATGTGAGATATGGTACCAGCATGTGGCAGACAATACACTCAAACACGAAACTCCAGCATATACTGGAGATTTAAATTGATGGTATAGGATAGGCCATCGGGGCCATGAATGCCTTTAAAATAGAAACACCTTAGTGAGGCTGCAATACTTCATGGAGGAGACTTCAGCCTGACCTGGGCCTAAAGCGTGATCAGGATTAAAGAGGGAGAGCACTGGCAAATGTAGAAACCATGGATGGTGGGCATAAAACAGCAGAGATTCTCTTGGCCAACTGGTAGTAGTAAAGAGTTGGGCAGAGGAGGAGCGTTAACATGATAAAATATAGAGTCAGCAATTCATGGGCCTTGGTTGCCAGTTAGTGAAATATAAACCTGTTGCTTCAAAAAATGAAGTTTTATTAGTGCTGTGCTAGTAGGGCAGTAAGTTGGTAGTTAAATAGTAAGGTTGGTCTAGCAATCAGGGTTCAGGATGCCAAATGAACTAGAATGTGGTACATAGAGGGCCTTATAGCTTTTTGGCATGATCTCTAATGAGGGCCAGGGATAAGATGGCATCTATAAAACAAAATGGAGAAGCTGAGTGAAAGAGCATTCACATTATTTGAAGACAGATTTGACAGAGAAACTGAGGGAGAAGGAGGAATTAAAGATGTGACCTTATATATTTTTAGTTTATGTTTTTAAATGTTCTTTTTGTTTACCCAGCCCAACTGGGATTTACTAAAAGTTTGTTGCTATGTAGAGAAATACCATTGCTCAAGTTATGGTCACGAGAAGAAAAAAAAGAGTTATGGTCATGAGGTGAGGATTCCTAAGATTATCTCATTACTGTAGAACTGAGGATTGGCTTCCTTACTATCCCCTGAAGGGTATTCTGTCACCTGCATCTACATGTAGACTGTGTGGGTGAGAAGTCAAAGGAAAAGCACGAAGTTTCACCTCCGTGAGGGAAGTAGATGCACAGTCAAGGCTATGGAGTTGGCTGAACATGGCCAGGTCACTTCGAACCAATTGGTAACATGTCTGAGTTGACATTTCCTCACCTGTAAAATAGAAATGATACCAAAGACTTTCTACCTAGTTACGGTGTTTTCAGAGTCAAAAAATATTTGTAAAGACTTCAATTTATTGCACTGGCTCTCAAGCAGGGCTGATTTTGTTATCCAGGTGTAGTTGTCATGACTAGGAAAGTGCTTTTGGCACTTGATGTGTAGAATATTTGAGATCTGGGACCTGCTAAATACCCTGCAACGCAGAAGACATGCCTCTAAACAGTTATCTGACCCCAAATGTCAATCATCCTAAGATTGGGAAATTTTATGTAATGCCTGACAGAGTAGGCACTCAAAAATAGTTACAACTTTTAGATACTTAGTATGTACTATGATTATACCTTGTATGTGACATTTAATTTCTAGTTTAATCCTTTCAAAAATACTGTGGAAAGACTTTTATTAGATCCACTTTACAGGTAAATAAAAAAGGGAGTCTGAAAAGTTAAGTAACTCTTCCAAGGACAGAGAACTTGTGTATTGATTCAATTTGATTCCAGAGAGCTGGTTTTTAACCTTCATGCTATATTGTCAGTTCAGTAAGTGATAGATATTATTATTGGCAACATAAATTTTTGAACCCATTCATTTATTTAACAAATTGAGTGCCCATGAGCCAGACCTATATAGCTACACTGGCAGGTAAATAGTGAACTATTAAAGCAGTGAACAAGTGTGAGCTTACATTATTTGGTAAGTTAAGCCTTATGTCTGTCTCTTTCTGAATATGAACAAGCCAGACCCAAAGACCTGTGATAATGAACCATGTCTACTGTTTGGATGAAGTGTTTCTGAATAGTAGCTGCAGTGATTCTAGTGTCACCAAGGTGTTAGCCTATGTTGTGTCCAGAACTAAAATCTGTTATCAAAAGGCAAAAGCTGTCCACTGCTGCTCTCTTCCAATCTGGTAGTACATGGAATTAAAAGTATTGGGAACCTTTGTGTCCCAAGCTGGGCAGTAATTGGGAATGTCAGCCAGTTATACTAATTAGGAAAAAAATGAAGTCTTGTTTTTCAGCCCTTTATTTGTCACCAGTGGTGAAACTTAAAAGATTTTACTGTTTTCAGAATCTCCAAGCTTAGCTTGTGTTCATTTGTTAGGAGATGTTAGAAAACCTCCAATTTGATTTTCATATTCATAATAAAACCTAGAATTGGTACTCACCTAAATTTATTAAAGTTTTTATTTGTACTGGGTTTTCATGTAAGTTATTAAAAATTAGTCTCAAAGAACTTAATGCTCATGGGTGTTATATCAGGTCATTTGGAAATATGTAAAATGATAAGAAAGCTCTTTAAATTCTTAGACCTAGGTGAAGAGATAAGTTAGACAAATGGAGCCACTTGAGAACAATTGCAAAATTCTCTCCCATATGCAAAATAAAATAAAGGTAACTAGTCCCTTGTATGTAAAAGTGATACCAAAAAAGATTTTAAGTTGGGCTTGTAGGATCCAGACATATGAAGATTGGCCTCAGTCTGGGTGGAGGACTCATCAAGTTCTGGGCAATAACAGGTGGGAGATGGGTAGTGCTGTACAGTGGGGTCAGAGGATCTGCTACCAAATCCCAGCTCAGTGCCTACTAGATGTATTGTGTGGGCCAGGGAAGTGATTTCTATATTTCAGTTTCCTCATTTTGACAATTGGGATAATAATAATACCCACTTTGTCATGTTGTGAGGGATGAATAACTTAACATACATCAAGCTTTTGAAATCCAATCAAAACTTAAGCTATAAACCCCTAAGCTGAAAAAACTTAGAATTGTCATTGATATTGTTGTGGCAGTTATGATTATAGTATCACATAGAGTGGATCAGGGAGACATTAAAGACAGAAATTTAGTTGTTCTAGTGGTACCAAAGTGTTCCTTGTTAGTCTGTGTTGTGAAGTTGTTAGAGAAATCTAGGCATAAATGATAGGAACTTACAATAATATGGAGATAATTTTAAAAGTAGACTTTAAAGGTAGAGATAAAAAGGAACAAATGGAGGAAAGGTCAAATATAAAATATATTGCATGATACAGTCAAGAAGATATTTGGGTATGAAAGTTAAAGTGTAGAGAGTAAAATATAAAAGAATTGTGAGCCCAGATACTCAGAATTGGGTGATGCTGTTGAAAATAATATGAGTTACCAATTTCTTATGGGAAAATGATAAATTCATTTTGTATATCAAAAGGAAATCTATGTGAAGACAACACGTGAGCTATCAGAATATTGCCAATAAGAAGATAGAGGCAGAAATAGAAATTTGCTTTTGTATCACATTGCTGTTATATCATTGAGATAAAGTAGGTAGGTTTGGGGAATTGCCACTGTCATCAAATTCTTTGACATATTTCTAGAATCTGCATGACTAGTTAACCTTAGGGGGTCATCATTTACAGTAGCTTCATATTTTCTAGCTCGGCTTTGGTGTATTTCCTTATTTTTTAAGCTACTAACCTTGCATATATTATTAAAATGTTACAAAGGTTGGCAGTCTTGTTGCTAAGTGGCCAGGTGATTCTTTTCAAAGTAGTCATCCATTTTATCAGCAATTATGCTTTCATTAGTGTTCATTAGTAATTCATCCAAGTGTTTCTGAGATTGACTGTGATGATTATTAGCATTTAATTGTTTTAGCAGAGTTCAGATTTCTAGTGATCAAATGAGAGACTTGAAAACCCAGCCCTTTCCTTTTCCCCAAGATCAATTTTTCCCTAGTTCAGAGTACAGTCTTTTGCAATTATGTTTTGAAGTTCTACATTCCTAACAGTTGACTGGGGAAGCAGTCATATCTTTGTAAGAGCCCATCATAACTTTCAGTGTCATATGGTAATATTGTTTAAAAATATATAAAATAAATAATTTTTAATGTTATGTCAGAGTTTTCCAGCCTTGGCACTGTTGATATTTGGGGCTAGACAGATTTTTATTGTGTGGGCTCTCATGCAATTTATTGCATGTTTGATAACCTCCCTGGCCACTACCAATATAAATGCCAGCAGAAGCTCCTGCCTCTAAATTGTGACAACAAAAAGTGGTGCTAGACGTTGCTACATGCCTCCAAAGTAAATCCAAAGTAAGTGGGTCGGAAGGGGTAAGCTATACAGATGCCCATATAAAGTGCCTATTTCAAGAGCTGTTCAGCTCATGTAGGAATGAATATTTTTCTAAGTGTATATAAAAACATTTTAAACATCATTAAAATGAACAGCCAAAGATTTTCTTTTCATTCTGAAGTTGGTGTTCTAGTCATCTATTTTTTTTTTTTTGCTGCTAGTATTTATATTTATAGTATATAGCTTAATCCTATTCATGAAACCTAAGTTTCAGGATTTTTTTTCTTTTCTGGGGCTAAGATACTTGCTGAGGAAAAGGCAAGGTAATTTTTTTTCACTTGTTGTCTAAGACAAAGATTGGATTCAAATTTCTCATTTATTTTTTTCTCTTGAAGATCAACAAACTTGTCAGATGTTTTATATCATGAGAATCTGTGTCAAATAGATCTTTGTTGTCTCAGAATAAGAAGAATGTGTTTTGTTTGAAATGCTGTTTTATTTATTTTTTTTCCCCACTGTCTGTCTTCTCTTTTTATGTTTTCCCCTCCTCCTGCCCGTTGGTGTTCTTTAGCAATTTGTGTTCCATGTTAGCATTTTGAGTATTTTTCAAGTTAAGACAAACAAACAGGAAGAGCATGTATAATTCTCTGGAATGAAAATTGAGCTCAAAGTTAGCAGAGAGATAAACTTGAATGACCACATGTTTGTTTTCATAGTTCTCTAGATTTCTGTTGGAGACAGACTGTATTACTGTATTACAGCCTAGCCAAGACACATTTCTTGGTCGAGTGCAGAAGATCACTTTAATACAGCATGCCTTCCAAATTCCTGGGCAGAATGAAATGGTGAGCCAAATGTAATACTTTCTTCAGAGCTGTACACATGTTTTTCATTTATTCAAAAAATGTTAAGTTCTACTTTGTGTTAGACTAAGTGCTGGGAATTCAATTGTAAACAAGACAGTATACTTTCTTTGCCACTTTCAAGTAGCATCTGATACAGTTATTGAGGAAGAGAGGTGAATAGACAGTTGTCTTCTGAAGCGATAGATGCTGTCACACGAAGACTAATTTCTTTGTACATATGGGGAGTAGTAGACAGCAGTCAGGAAAAACTTAAGGAAATCTTAAGATGATACTGGGAGGAGTAGATATTAGCTAATCAAAGGGTTCAAGTGGGTATAAAAGAGGGTAAAAGATGGTAAATAAAAGTATCAACTGAACCACCACAAACAGACTTCAATGTAATTTCTCAGTTTCAAGAATACTTACTGATGAACTGTTGATGAACTCGTGATGAACATTACATGATGAATTTCATATTGCACTACCTGCATTCCCAAGCATCAGAGTCGGGTGACTAGTTTCCCTCACTAAAGTAGACATGCAAGGGAAGGCTACTGCAAACATGGGCAAGTCACACCTTTCATTACTAAGTGATGAGGGGTTCCTTTCAGCACTCAGTAGACTTTTCAGGAATCCTCAAGTCCAGTATGACAGTACATACCCTCTGTCAAGGTCTGTGGTAACTAGGTCAGGGCTCTAGGAACATGAAATCTAGTTCACTCATATCCATAATCAATAGTTTCTCCCTATTTGTTTAAATAAACAGTGCCTGCTTATGGTTCACAAAATTGCTTTCTTGTTCACATAGTCAGCTGGATGACTTTTCTTATTTGTATTTGTATTTTCTGTCTGGTGTTTAAAACTGATTTTCCAATCTGCCAAAAATATAATGCTTGTGAGAGTTGAGACATAAAAATATGAAATTTCTATATAGTAATATGCTTCAAAAACAAAGTTAAATCACAAATTTTATTTAACTGAGAAAAATAATCAAAACATGGCCAGCAAAAGTTGAAATTATAAAAATTCCGTCTACCAACAGTGGGGAAAAAAAAGAAAAAACAATTCTATAGAAAAATAACCTAGTGGAAATGAACAGAAACTTTATTTAAAATTACAAATGGCCTGTAGACCTCAAAAAACTATAAGTTAAAACCCAAAATAACCATTTTTTGCCTGTTAAATTTACCAAAAGTTGTAACATTAAAACACCAACTTCCAAAAATGTGTAGAGCCACTTTACCATTCATATATTTTTATTGGTTTGTATTAGGTATGAGGGTTAGAGTTTGGCATTCTATAGCCACAGCAAGCCCTGTTCTCATTTATTTGGTGTCAATATCATCTAAAACATAGCACTATACAAAGTAGGCAGTGGCCTTTGGAATTGAGCATCATGAGCCATAGGTGTCAGCACATAGAATTTGAAAGCACTATTTTATTTTTTACTTTTTTAGATACTCCCAAGCATAAATTGATTAATTTCTGTAGCTGATAGCACAAGAAAAGGATCATGAAGGAAATCATGTAGAATAATACTCAGATAATCAAAAATCCATTCCTCCCAGGGCTTGGGAATGACTTTTTAAAATTTTTTATTAAGAAATTTATTTATACATATATATATTTCACATCATTCACATCATTGTGGTCCCTGGGGGTTCCCTACCACTTCCCCTCCCTTGCCACTCCAGCTATCCCCTCCTGCAGTTGTGTACTTTCATTTGGTTGTCCATATATTAATGAAATCATTTGGTTTCTGTTTTTTTTCCTTCTGAATAGGGAAAGAAGATCTGAAGCTCTCATTATATGAAGATGATATGATTCTTTATGTAGAGAACCCAAAAAAAAAATCCACAGAAAAATCTTGAAACAATAAGCCAGTTCAGCAAAGTAGCCGGTTACAAAATCAACACATAGAAGACAGAAGCTTTCCTTTACACAAAAAGTCAAACAGAAGAAGAAATTTAAAAAAAATCCCATTTACCATTGCACCAAAAAAAAAATACCTAGGGGTAAACCTAACAAGACACATGAAAGATCTATATAAAGAAAACTTCAAAACTCTGCTAAAGGAGATAGAAGAAGACATAAGGAAATGGAAAGACATTCCCTGCTCATGGATTGGAAGAATTAACATCATCGAAATGGCCATCCTACCAAAAGCAATCTACAAATTCAATGCAATCCCTATAAAGATTCCAACAACATTCTTCAAAGATATAGAACAAAAATTACAGAGATTCATATGGAATAACAAAAGACCTCAATTATCAAAAAACCTCCTGACCAGGAAAAGAGAGAATGGAGGAATAACTATTCCAGACTTCAAACTATACTACAAAGCCATAGTAATTAAAACAGCTTGGTACTGGTATAAAAACAATCAGACCAATGGAACAGAACTGAATCCCCTGAAATAAAGCCACACATATATAGTCAACTAATCTTTGACAAAGGAATGAAAAACTTACATTGGAAAGCACTATTTTAAAAGTGAATTAACCTTTCATCTCTCCTGCCAATATGAGTTAATATTAATGCCAACATGAACTAATGAGTTTTGCCTTCCTTTTTCATGGGGTAAGAAACTGTGCTAGAGTTGGACTAAAATTAAGGGATTCCTTACTAGCCTTCTTACTAGCCTCTTATGTTTTAAGACTGCTTGATTGCTTCATCTTGTGTTTCTCTAGAGGTAAGAGAAAATCTGGAGGTCAAGAATGACTCTTTGTATGTACCCCCAGAACAGTTTGGCATATGGTTTATGGACTCATTTCCAAATCCCTATGCTAGTAGAGAATATCTCCTGAGTTCTCTAGTACTGGATTTTTCATGTATTGAGGCATGTACAGTATTATTTGCTATTATTGAGACAATTGTTAGGCAAGAAAGCTCCTCTCAATATGGTAAGCATTAGCTATTGACTCTTTATCTGAGATCTCCTCAGAGATTTTACTGTCAACTCAAAATGGATATATTCAATTAGGAAAATATATTAAACTTAGAGAAACGAAAGGATTATAGGAAGCAAAATTTCCCTCCCCATAACCCTTAATTTCTTCCTGGAATGAATAGATGTCCTAATAGCTTGTCCAGAGCAATAGTATTTTTGGCTATGACTACTCTTTATTGAATGCTTGCTATGAGCTGTCTATTGTTTTAAGTTGTTGGGGAACAATTCTCAATGAGTCTTTCATGTTTCTACTTGTCTTTGTGTGCAGAGGCACTGCTTGCCTTTGTCCCTGAATACTTTCAAGGGTATTTGTACTTATTCTTAACCTTATGACCCAGCAATTCTAAACCTTTACAGAAGAGGAATGCAAACACATATTCACACAAACACCTTACCATAAGTCAGGTTTACAGCCCATCATAAAATAGTTGGAAACTACTAAAAGTGTGGTACCTCTTCTGCAATAGAGCCTACTGCATGTATCAGTGACATTATCTTATTTGTATCACTTATTTTATTAGGGCTCAGACAAATGATGCAAATGCTGTTGTTCTGACCACTACTACTGGCTCCAATTCAAGAGTATTATTACTTCTGCTAGAATTCACAGCTAATTTGTTAGTTTGAAGGTTTGCTTAAATGTTACACATAAATACTATAAATTCATGATCAATACTTATAGCAATACTATGAAGGAAGGATTATTTTTGTATGTGAAAACAGATATAAGTAGGTGGCATTGCAAAGATCACCACTGATAAGGTTAGTGACGAGTCTTATATCTGGAGTTGGACTGTCTGGACTTATGTTCTGACTCCATCTTCGAAAAGCTTCTGTAAGCAGGGGATATGGTCAGGAATGCTGAGGCTGTCTGAGTGCTAATGTAAAATAGAAAGACTAATGAGGAAATGTGATATATGGTTTGATAACTTGACATAAACCAAGTGCTTTATTAAAATGGGTATGTAACTTTAAGTGGAATTGTAAATTGGTGGATTCATTCTGGAAATGATATGGAGATTTCTTAAAAAAAACTTAAAATAGAAATTTTGTATGATCCAGTTATTCCACATCTGTGTATTTATCCTCCAAAAATAAAACAACTAATATGAAGAGTTATATGTATTCTCCATGCTTATTGCAGCACAATATACAATAGCTAAGAACTGGAAAAAATCTAAATGACCATTAAATGATGAACAGATAAAGAAAATGTAGTATAGATACACTGTGAAATATAATTTAGCTGTAAAAATAGGTGAAATTCTGCTTTTTATAATGACATGGATCACTCTAGAAGAAATCATACTAGTGAAATAAATTTGGAGGTAAAACATAAACTTCACTCATGTGATGTACGAGAAAACAAACACAATGATAAAGTAAAACTACTGCTTGTAATCCCAGTGCTGGGAGGCTGAGATCAGGGATCGCTTGAGTCCCTGAGTTCGAGACTACCCTGGGCAACATAGCGAGACCTAGTCTCTAAAAAAATAGCTGGACGTGGTGGTACATGCCTATAATCCCAGCTACCTGGGAAGCTGAGACTAGGGATCACTTGAGTTCATGGGTTCAAGACTACCCCAGGCAACATAGTGAGACCTGTTCTCTTAAAAAAAAAAAAAGAAAGATATGAAGATTTAGTCACATAAATGTATGGCTATCCCAAGCACCCAATATAGTGTCGTGTACCAAGGAGCTCAGTAAATTTTTGTTGAATAAATGAATGAATATTGATATAGAAGGACTCCTTGTTTTTACTAAGCAGGAAAATGGAGGCTGCAAAAACAGTTTGACTCCTTATAACTCTGTATTTCATATCTACTCTAGCTATCTAGATTTTCTGATAGTCACAGTAAAAAGACCAAAAAATTCTGCCTCAAATACACTTTTTTGAGAGGTAAGGGTAAATAGGACTTGCCTTTATACTTACTAAACCTCTGCTTGTGGTGGTGGTATAGGAAAAATGTATTTATGTCATTTTCAAGAAGAAGAAAAGAAACAAAGCAGTGCCCTCTGTTCAAGAGGCCTGAGTGGAAACAGACAGTGACTCAACAAAAAGCAGCAGTGGAAGAGCCATTTTTCTAGATTAATGGGAAAATAGTGTCTCCTTCCTCCCTTCTTCCTCTGTCCATTTTCCTTTCTTCTGCCTCTTTAGAGGCTTCTACTAAAGTTTGATCCTTAGCAGAATCAGAGTGGGGGAAGGGAATCTCAATTTAACTGGGAGTTATGTATTTCCAATAGTTAATGAAAGTTTTTTACATGGTTTCCTTCCAGTACTCGATTTAGAATAATCTCAAGTAGAGTTTTGAGATGATGAAACAGTTCTGAGTAACACCAGTTTCTTCCAAATAAAATTAAAGCAAAGTTAAAAGAAAATTTAATATATATTTTTTTAATCTGCTGTCTTTCACTTACCTGTGGATTGTGATTGTAAAAAACAATTCAGGTATAGGAATTTAAAATCCACTTTTAGGTATGGGTTATTAAAGCCTTTATGAATTTCAGCACAATATTAGCACAATGGAAATCTAAAAATAGCTAGTCAAATACTATATATTGTTCTTGTGAAACTTGGAATATGTTTCCTTATAGCTAAGTTATTTTTAAAACTAAACTGCAATTATTACCTCATTGCCAATGAAACACATTTTATTCAGCTTTTCATTACTTAACGATTATTCCTTTGGTTTAAGATATCTGAAGAAAAGAAGAAGAGATAGTTGTTTATGGAGCATATTTTGTGATGCTAAATGCTGTCATATTTATTAGCTTATTAATCCTCACTCCTGAGGGGTGGTATTGCTGTATCATTTTACAGATGATTAGATTGAGGCACTAATATGTTAATCAGCTCAAACAGCCACTAAGTGTTAAGTTGAAATTGATGCCCATCAGAATTCAAAATTAGCCCAGCTCTTCCCATTGAGCAATACTAGGTTTTCATATAAGGATAGTTTTAGAAACCAATGAAACAATAATAAAAAATACTTCATTTTCACTTCATACTACAGTATTTAAAGTAAGCCTGCCAATGAACTTGTTGGAGGATTTGGGGGGCACGAGTGTAAACAGTATGTGAAAGTTTGCGTTTGAGGTTTGAACAGGTTTAATAATTTGGGGGGAAAAGTGAGGCCTGCTATCGTTTACTACAGAACTTTATCCTCAGCTTACTATATATATTAGTTAAGCAATTTTATTTGTTATTATAAACCCCATAATTGGAGCAAATCTTCCCCAAGTAAGTCAGAAAAAAATTTCTCACTCAGACACTCCCTAATTTCAGTGAAATAGCTATCAAATATGAAAATTATATAGGATTATTTAGTAATACCATGGTAATATTTTTTCCCCATGATATAGTCTTATATTATTGATGTAGTTCACTAGTAATTGCACTGGAGACAGTATCAGAATATGTAAAACAGTCCCAAGGTAGAAAGATTACCCTGAAATTGACATATTTCTGTTTGTACCATTTGTAGTGAGTTTGTGATTAAATTATCAGAGCTTAGTAATGACACATTTAAAAATTACCTGTATTTTCTGTGTCTTAAACATAACAAGCTCCACATACCATGGGCAGAAAAATTGTTGCTTTTACTTTCTGTTCCTGATGCATAAAAGTCAGGCTGGCTAACTTTTCACATGACTAGTTTTTTCAGGGTTTAGCTTAAATGCCATCCTCTTCTAGAGGCATCTGTTGCTTTGCATTCAATTTGCCTTTGGATTTTCATGTTTCTTCCCAATTTATTTGGGCCAACAAACATATTTTGTACCCTGGGCCCTGTGATTGGTTCAGGGAAATTAGGCTGCAATCCAATCAGGAAGGAATAGTGAGAAGCCATTTATCAGGGTTTCTGAGAAAGATATATTCGTTTATATTCATTGATTCATTCAGAAGAGACCTCCCCTTCCCTAAATTGCTGGATAGTAGTTATGTGTAAAAGTGGGAGTTAGTTTATGTGTATGTGTATGGGAGGTGCATTGAGAGGTAGAGGGGCGCACTTCTATGCCATCCATGAATGACGTCATCAGTGCTCAACGCATCCATGAATGACGTCATCAGTGCTCAACCCATGGGGATGGGTTTAGGAAGATTTTCTGGATTAATTTTGAACTGGTAGACCAAATTTTGAACTGGTAGGCAAAATCCAGCAGACCTAGTTTCAGAGAAGTGAATAAATTCTCCTGAATGCCTATTCCAGTTTGTTGTTATTTATAACCAAGAGTTCTAATCAATAGGGAGATTCAGGGAGGATTTTCCTAATGACCCCAGCTAAAGTGGTTTCCTCTTCCCACTCCTATTTACTATAAACCCTGTTTACTTCCTTCATATTATTTATCACAGTCTGTAAATATATTCTTAATTTGTTTACTTCTTTATTGTCTGTCTCAGCTACAAGGCTGTGAAGTTTACTAGTGTAACTAGTATAGCTACCTTACTAATTACCACCAACATCTGTAAGTGTCTGAGAAGATGGAAATGGTATTTACTGACTGAATTAATTAGAAACTTTTTTGTAGATTCCAGAATGTAATTTCTCTTGTTTCTTGACTGAAACCTTTTGCAAAAAGGAGAGAAGAGAGAGTAATTACATTGGATGTTCCCATGTATGTATGAATTTTGGCAGTTCTTTTCTAAATAAAATGGAAACATTGTCCTGGAAGTCAGCTTTTACATGAAATTTTGTTATTTTACCTAACCGCAGCAGACTTCCAGCAGTTTTATAGTTTGGTCTCAAACAACTTTATTACCATCTGTTTTTAATTTTGAAAACACTTTTAAAAAAAGACACACACTTGAAAACACAGTGAAAAGGAACTTAACTTTAAGAGCATAAAGGTTTTCCTAAAAAATGTCACCCAAAAGCTTAGAAATGCAACATTTTTGGCAACAAATGTAGCCCTTGTGATGGTTGCAAATAGTTACTAGAAGAAATGAGAAATAAATAAGTAAAAAATTAATTTAGATGCTTTGAAAGATGAAAAGGAAACATCTTGGAGAGGAATGCTGTAGGCTTCTAGAATTGACTAATATTTAAATCATTGTTTTTTACTAGTGATGTAGCAGTTAATAGCAAAGAATCCTATTTTCTGTTTTTTCTTTTTCATATTTTGAAATATATAGTCTTGAATGGAAAAGGATAGGTCTTTGAGGTATTTAAGAGTTTAATTTGGGGGAGATAAACAAGAATTTTACTGATTTTTAAATCAGCATCTCAATCTCCAGATGTTTACCTACTAATATTCATTTATTCAGTCAAAAATATTTATTGAGAAACTGCTGTGTGCTGATCCCTGTTTTGAACTTATAATTATACATGATGACAGGACTCTAGCTCTTAAGTGGTAGACAGAGTCTGATAAATATTTTTAGCACATGGTTTATATTTTAAATGTGTTGATGACAGGACATTTAAAGGAGGAAGTGTTCAAATCTGTCACAATGCATAATTTTAACAATTTATCACTTAGATATGTTTTATGACCGTTTGGGACATCTGATTTTAATATTGAATACTGGGACTGCAGTAATACAAGGGACTCTAGAGGTCATTGACTCCATCCCTTGTGTCAGATAGTAGCAAAAGAAAGCATTTCTGGAAAATAAAATTCACTTTATTTTGATGTCTTACAATATATGGCTCCCTAAAAGTTAAGACACTTTTGTTCCAGGATAATAAAGTTATAGTGAGTACTTTTGAGATATTGTTTTGCTGCTTTGTCCTTGAAGTACCGTACAAAAAAACCAACCAACAAACAAAAGAAGGAGTTTTACAAATTTAAAAAACTACAGAGCTGAAAAAGAAAAAATACTGTCTACTTCCAGAAAGGAACAGAAACCTAATTAATTAATAAGTAGCAAACTTTGTGTGACATCAGACACACAACAGGGTATTTAATCAGTCAAAACATTCTAATAAACAATTAACCTAGTATATAATATACACAAGGCTATTGGTTTCTTTATACATGAAGCACCCACTATGACTTGTCACCATTGCAAATGTTAATTACAGGTTTCCTTCAAGAAAATCAGACCTAGGAACTCCTTCTATGAAGGCCTCTCTTCTCATTCCTGCCTTTGGATACCGACTTCTGTGACCTGTGATAGCCTTCAAAACTAGAGTCCTAGCCCCTGTTACCTTCTCTGAGTCACTACTGTTCCCTCCTTCGGTTGACAGCACCCTATTTATTGATGGTATACGCTACTTTGCTGGCAACTTCTTGCTACTGGGTGCCTTCTAGCCTCAGAATAATCATTTCACCTCACATCTGATACAATCCAAGTGCTGGTTTGAAATATTACTTTTATGTTTATTAAAACATTGACCTGAAAAGAGGTGGATTGAGGTACTTGATTCTGATACCTTCTTTGGGACCCATTTCCCAAAGGTGGGATAACAAGGTTATCTCTGTCCACCTTACAGATTATTTTAAGACTTGTAATGTAAAAGCATGTTGCCAAAATGCTTTACCATTGTTCTTTTCAAGTAAAGGCAACTTACAGTAGGTGTTTTTACTCTGTCAGGGCAATGGAGCTTGCAGAATTTTGAGTGACACAAACATACAGAATTCTCATAAACATGTTAGCACAGGCTCGTTGTCATTACCAAACTTGGGTCTTAACCTTATCATAGACGTCAGTTTTGAGAGTAGTGATAGGGAATTCTCTGCCCTCATTCCTTCCTCCAGTCTCTAGTCCCAAAACCATACAATGAGGCCTGAGGTTCTTTTAACAAAGAAAAAGCCATTTACTCCATAATAAAAGATGAGACTCTTCGAAACATGCTTCGTGAGATTAATAAGCTTACTCAAATTGACTCTTTAGTGATATTGACTGAAATCATCTACCACATGAGCTTCCATAATGTCCCTATTTGAGAGAGTTTGGGAGAGGTGGAGTGGTATGCAGGAAACTGGTGCATGTGGCTTCAAAATGCTGGCCAGACACATTAAGGAAATATGAATATAAGATAGACACACCTCAAAAATCTTTTCTAGGTCCAACTCCTGTTTTGAAATCCTGTTTTATTTCTAAGGAGACAGCAGCTTCATCTTTTCTGGCATCAGATATGCCTGCTTTTATTCTGGTGAAAGTTAGGCTATTTTTGAGATTATGCTTAAGGAATAACATTTTTAGGATTCTTACTTTACAATTGACTAATATGTGAGGAGAATTAGGGGAGTTGCAGAGGGTAGAAATCTCATTTCTAATTCAACCTTGAAGATGTGACTTTGATATGTATTGATGGGTTGATTTAAGTGCATCCTATGCAAATTATTGACTCCCCAATAAGGCATAACTTTTTTTTGCAAGTTGTTCTTTCAAGATACAACATTTTATCCTCTTGTAAGAAAATTTGCCATCAATTCTGCCACTTCCCCTTTAGAAATCATGTATATTCTGTTCAAGGCCATGGGTATTTTGGGATTTGAGATAGCAAACAATCTTGACATTTTTGATCAACACTTGCAAAATGACAAAGGAACACATTAGAAAAGAATTGAAGGAAGTGAGCCCTGACTGGTAGAAAGCAGGGGAAGATATGGCCTTGAATGCTTCAACCTTCCATTGGCTTAGGATTATCATTATCTAACGCCTCCAATGACGTGTCCCCATATCAGACTCACACTGGTCAAAAACAAACATGCCTTAAACCAAAAACATCTCAAACTGGAGTTCAATATTAAGGGAGAAAATGTTTTTTCAGTTTCATCTTTGTTAGTAATTTAATTGTACATGCATATTGGAATGCAAATTAATTGTTTCAATCTTATTTGTTAGGGAAAAATGGAGGAGAGAAGTGAGGAACAAAGAGAGGAAAGAAAAAATCATTAACTAGCTGTGTTTTTTTTAGGCTGGGGAGCAAATTGCTCTCTCAGGTTTATACAAAGAGACAACATGAACCATTACTGTCACTATCAAGCAGTGATACTGGATTATATGGACCAATTTAGTATTCATTCTATTCTCAAGCTAGAGGTCACAGTCATGTATAATGCCAACTGCTTTCTCGGTTTTGATCTTTTAGTAAATAGTATCATGTGAGTCAGTGCAACCTGATAGTCAACCCTAGCATCTGTAGGCATGTGCAAACCTTAACATCAGTCCTTCTCTCCCACGTATTTGCTTGCCTCCAGTTTCCCTGCCAAAGTTGGCTCATGAAAACAGTTGACTCAGCTCTTACTAGTGAGAAAGAAAAAAAAATGAAGATAGATTTTCATTGTTTTTTGCTGACACTATGTATCTAACTGATATATTTAGACATTTTAGATGGAAAAGATGCCTAAGAAAATTCGTTCTCAGTAAGAGGAAGCAACTAAAAAGTTACTTTTGTGGAACTATGAACCATAGTGCCAATTTTGCTATAAAACCTCACATCTCTAAGACTTGTGAACAGCTCTGTCCTGCATTGAAATGGGAAAATGCATTTTAGAATTCTCTGCCTTCCTTTAAAATGTTATATGCATTTTTCTTTTCAAGTCACTCTCACAGTTATCTCAGATCCATGGTGAATCCTTCCTCCTATAGAGCTGGTCCTCTCTTTCACCATGAAGCAGCAATATTAGAAGCATCTCAGTTTATAGACCTTGGGGAGGGGGTCAATGAGTGCCTCCACATCACTTTGGGGCACTCTCCCAATGACAAAAACAGATGCCCATTCTATAAACAATGTGTTTACCATGCACAATTAGCAAGACAAGTCTGTATTTCTCCTATATTATGATTCCTACCTAAGGCTCTCTAGTGTAGAGATTGCACAGATCCTATTGCCCTGCAATATTTGGTTGTCTAAGTGAAAGACTAGATTTTAGAATTGCATAGTAATAGCTTCCTCACAGGACTTTGAGGATTCAGTGTGCTAAGCTGCCTGTACATATAATATTATTCTTGATAGGTAGCTTAAGTGTTCATTAAAAATATTAGTTCTCTAGGGTAGTTTTCCCTAATTTCTCTGCAACTCAAACAGCCACTGATAGGTCATGTCCTTGGGTCCATGGAATTATAAGATCTGAAAGGGAGGAAATAAAATCCAAAATGGAAAGCAAACTAGGTTCTCAACCAGAAATAATTTTACCAATTAAAAATTATTTGGAATGTTTTAATAGGAACTATACCTCTAGGTATCATAGTAGTACATTTTTAAAAATGTATATATACAGAAGAAATTCAGTAAAAGAAAGTCTGAATTCTTAAGAAGAATGTATTAATTGATTTACTCAATGTATTTTTCTTCTGTATTTGTTGTTCTTTTGCTTTTAGTTATGACATCTATCTCTAGCATACCAGAGACTGCCAAATCCCAGCTTTGGTGAAGTGGTTGACAGTATCTCAGATAAAAGAAATATTTTCTTTAAGAAGTCCATTTGTTCTTATATTTAGTTTGTGGTTTGTGATTTTCACCCTGGAACTTGTATGTGAATTTAATCTTGAAGGGAAAGCAATATGGAGAGCTAGCTGCAATTGGTTTGTTAAACTGAACCTAGCTCACCCTGAACAGACCTTTAAGGAGGTGGGGGGCAGAAAGGTCAGATCAACATGCCCACAGTATCTCAGACTGTTCAAACCAGTTTAACATGTTCATGGTAGCAGGAGGAAAACAAGATACAAATATAATGATCTCACAGTGTGAGGGTGTAGTACCTTTGATCTTTTGAGGCTAACCCATTTTGGCAAAACTTTGCAAAGATTCAGTATATACTATGGACGTGTGTAGTAAGTTAGAAATCCTGAATGTAAAATTTCATATCTGGTTGCAGATTACAAGTTTATAGTGGGCGTATGGGAAAAGAGTAATGTTTCTGGAAGTGTTGGAAACCAAGGGATCTTAAAACATTATTCTCTGTTCCTTATATTTTGAGGTGTAGGGGTGTGTGTTTGTGTGTGCATGTGTGTTTAGTTCAATGATGATATTGAAAATCACTGTTAACCATTGCATGAATAAAAGTTTTATTTTATAATGGTAATCCATAACTGAAGGATGGCTTCATAACGACTTAAATCAGTTTGCTTCAAACCAGTACTTAACGCATCTGTGTTGATTTTTATAGAAGGTGTTTTTTTTTTTTTTAACCACCCCTCATTAGAAGGGGTCAATTCTTTACACAGGCATGAGAAACACTGTAACCTGAGCTTTAATTTCTTACATCAGTATAAACAATTTATACTGCTTTTCTTCAGAAGGTTGCTATGGATGAAACGAGCACAATGCGTGTAAAGCACACAATTTTGTAAGTGCTCAATCAATGTTAGTCCTCTTTCCTCACTGAACTCCTTCATTTTCTGGAGATACACAGAACTACCAAACAGATATGAGGGATCTGGTTAAGATAGATTATCTTTTCATCCTCAAGCAGCATAGGCAGAATGGTTCTTAACAAATTTGGTATCTGTCAGGCATTTAGAAAATTATACTTTTTCCTGACTCCGGATTCATTGAGAAGGAATCTCATAATTGTGAACAAAATGTTTTGAATAATATGAGTGTAACTGGAGTGCCCTATAATTTCTAGACTTCTGGGACTGCCCTTTCCATCAATATCCAAATAACAAGTATACAAAGTCTTAAGAAATAGTTTTCTTTCTGGGTATTTGCAGATACCCAGAGTCTTGCCTGCCATTTCTCATCAATCACCCTTTCAGTGCTGGATTGTCACTGGCCATCTGGTTATCATACTTCACATCAATTCTCCCTCTTCTTTACAGTCCCCAAATGAGGACAGAGATCCTTCTGTTGTGTCTTCTTTTTATTATTATTTTAAACTATACAGTTTATTTCAGGCTTAAAACATATATATAAAAGAAAATTAGGATACAACAAGATATCAGTATGCAAATTAGGATACAAAAAAGATGTCAATATGACAAATATTACAAGTTTTAAAACTTTAAGACAACTTGAAATTTGGATACAATAATAGAAGTAACAAATGGGGATGTTCTTCAATATCCTAGTTAGGAGATTTTTTTTTTTAATAATTTTTAAAATTTTTTTGTGGGAAGAAAGCAAGTTACATAGATAGGTATACATATTACAGTACCATAATTATGAAATTATAACCATGAAAAATAATATATTATTTACTGATGTGTGATTTAAAAGTTTCAAATACCACTGGCATGGCAAACATTAAATCCAGTGTACTGATTATTATTTCTGGGAATGTATAATGGGGAATAGGATAGAAGAGATATCCACAGAGAATGTCAACTATCTCTGTGATGGCTGTTGGGTTTTTTATTTTTTGAGACTAGGTCTCGCTATTTTTGCCCATGGAACCCGCAGGCTCTCGTTGCCCGCGGTTCCACAGACTCAAGCAATCTCCAGCCTCAGCTTCCCAGGTAGCTGGGATTACAGGCGCGTGCCACCATGCCCAGCTATTTTTTTGGAACTAGGTCTCACTACGGGCCCCCGGCAGGACTCAAACTGCGATCTCTAGCCCCAGCCGCTTCATAGGCTGAAGCTTACAGGCACAAGCCACCGTGCCCGGCCTTTGTTCATTTTTTTTTTAATATTTAATTAAATTTTTTTAAAATTTGCATATATATGTGCATTTATATTTATATTACATTATTGCATTATTGTGCACTCCGGGGCTTCTCCTAAACTGAAATTAAAAGAGACCCAGGATTTAAGGGTTGCATTAGATGAGCTCAAAAATGCAAGGAAAAGCCATGGAAGTAGATTAGATGAAATAGAAGAACACCATTGTGTCTTAAGGCTGCTGTTGGGACAAGAGGATACTAGATTGCAGTGGTTCATAAGAATAGTGAAGGGATCCTAAAACAACCTATAAAATTCTCTGCCCTCAGGTTCTCTCCATGGTCTGGAGGGGTTTCCAGTTGGTTTTCTCCACTCCATTTCCACCCTACTTCCATGCACATAAACTGTGACCTTGCTGCTGGACTCAGCTGCATGTAAGATTTGATACATTTCCCTGTCTTCTTTTTTTTCCCCCCAAGGTCCCATGGTTGATCCCCCTTTACTCTACCCAAAAGATTCACAGTGAAGATAGTTAGATCTATATACAGACTGTCAAAATATTTCTCCTCACAGTTTTAAAGTTGAAACATCCCCAAAGTAAGTATCAGTTACAAAAACCCAGGTTTTAATTCCATTAATGCCATTAGTTAACAAATTTTAGTCATATTTATACCATAATTTTTTGAATTTGGGCTTGGTTAGCAGATAGGAGTTATAGAAGATGCAGGTATGTGTGTTGAAATATAAAGTCATCCTGTTTATATAAAGTCATCTCTTCTATGCATCTAAAATAGATGCATAGAAGCAGGGAGTAGAATGGTATATGTCAAATCCTAGGATTCAGAAATGGAAAGGTATTAGTTGAAGTACAAGGTTTCAGTTAGACAAGATTCATAAACCTACTTCTGGTTAATGATACTTAAAAATTTGTTAGGAGGACAGATATTATGCTGTGTTTTTATTAAGGTAAGTAAGTGGATGGATGGGTGAATGGCTGGATGGATGAATGGGTGGGTGGGTAGGTAGGTAGGTAGATAGATACATAGATAGATAGATAGATAGATGAAACAGTAGGGTACTCTTAGAGGTAATCAACATATTTAAGGTATAGATTGTGGTCGTGTTTTCATGAATTTGCATTTATCATCAGATTTATCAAGTTGCATACATTAAGTAGATGCTGCTTTTTGCATGTCAGTCATAACTCAATAAAATGACTTAAAAATGATCTCCATGGTTAGTTCAAATTCAGATTCTTCATTATTTTGAGATAAGTCAGTCTCACATCCTTTGCCTTTCTAGGAAAGGGTAGACTGTTGTTTTAAAAGTCATTGCCTCAAGTTTCTGGCTCCTAATTAAACCTGATTTCCTCCCACTAACTCTTGTCTCTTGAGTTTTGACTTTTGGGAAATGAGTAGCAGACACAGGCTACGGTAACAAAAATGCAAAAAAGTTTCACTGTCTTAAACATGAACCAAGTGTAAAAAGACCGTCTCAGACAGGTTTCGGATAGTAAGTGCACCCTCACCTGTTGACTTGGAATGTAGGTCCCAGAAAAGATGAAGGAAATTCCTTCTTTTTGTCACATTGCTATATAAGTTAAAGACTCTTGGAAATGGTTCTGTTTGGACAAAAACAATTCTGTCTTCAACCTAAAGAGCAGAGACTGGACAGAATTTTTTTCAGTTTTTTAAATTAAGTTAAAAACTGATTGCAATCACACACATATATTTTACATCATTGTCTACCCCAAGGTTCTCCCACCACTTTATCACCCATGAACCATCATCTTAATCTCTTGTGTTCATCCCTCCCCCCAAATTTACTCCCCTCCTCCTCTCTTGTGCTATGCTTCAGCTCTGCTGGCAGTTTTAAATTTTCCTTGTCCTTTTGTTTGTTTGTTTGTTTTTCCTATATCCTGCATATAGGTAAGATCATCCAGTATTTTTCTTTTTCTTTCTGCCTTATTTCTGCTTAGCATGATTCCTTCTAGCTCCATCCAAGTTATCACAATTGCATCAAATTAGTTTTTTTTTTGTTTGTTTGAGGAATAATATTCCATAATATACCACAACTTTCTGAGCCATTTGTCTGCTTGGGGGGTATTTGGGTTGTCTTCATATCTCAGCTATTGTAAATAGTGCTGTAATAAATATGCCAGTACACATATCCTTTTGGATTAGTCTTTCTGTATCCTTTGGGTAGATTTGCAGACATGGAATTGCTGGGTCAAATGGTAGTTTAAGGGTCCTCCACACAGCTTTCCATAGTGGCTGAACCAGTTTGTATTCCCATCAACAGTGTAAGAGTGTTCCTTTCTCTCCACATTCACACCAGCACTTGGTGTTGCTCATTTTTTGATATGGGCCATTCTCACTGGTGTGAGGTGATACCCCATTGTGGTTTTGATTTTCATTTCCCTGATTATAAGTGATGTTGAGCATTTTTCATAACCTGTTGGTCATTTGTATTTCCTCTTTGAAGAAGTATCTTTCAAGCTCGTCTCCCCATTTTTTGACTGGGATTTTCACTTTGCTTTTGTTAAGTTGTGTGAGTTCTTATGGATCTTTGCTATCAGACCCCTGTCAGTTGAGTGGAGTGCAATTTTTTCCCCTCTGAATGGGAATTTTTAAATAGTAGTTTCAGGAGCCTTTAGAATAATCTTAACGTCCAGTACTTTGGGGCACATGATCAGAGTGGATTCGTACAGTCTTTAAATAACCACATTCTCATAGTAGGACCCCAACCTCACTCCCAATTTCAGTACTGTTGCTATCACAACAGTATTTGATGACCTTCTGAAGGTGTTGAGACATCTTACTTAATGAGAATATGCATCCCTACCTGAACTCTCTTGGCTTTTCAGTTATCTGTTTGTGAATATACAGGCAGATGAATAGGAAGGCAGATGGATAGGCAGATAAATACTATTATTTCTGTTATTCACTCAGTCAGTCCTAATTAAAATGTCTCTTCCTTCTCTAGTGAGAAGGAAGACTTCTCATCTCAGACAACATGTCTTCCAACTTGGTTAGTTCATATTTGCTCCCTCCCCTCATCTTCATCTCCCCCCTCTTACTCTGAGTCTATATTTTCTAAGAAACTGTTATATTTGTAATTTTTCTTGCTTTTTAAATTCTATCTTACATTCATACCTTATTTACTCATTAACAGCTTGAAGCAACTTATAGGAAGAATGTTGTTTTCTCATTTTAACATCAACTCTAACAGCATGGTCTATATTCATTTTTAAACCTTACAAAATGGACAAAGGCAAAGGAAGACAGTCATTGGAATGAATTCAAAACTCCCAATAGTATAATCTTGAAATATTTGGAAATTATGGCATACATTTGTTGCTGTTTATTATTTTATAATTATTTTTTCATGTGTTAAAAGCAAGTTTATACATTTTTTTCCAACAAGCATCATTTTCATATTACGTAACAAAAATTGTCTTTCTTTGGTGTTTTTCTCCTGTGCCTACTTTTTATATCAAACCACAGTGCTGTCTTCAGTGGAAGGTCAAATTTGATAATTTTATCTTTGAGGAACCTGCTCAAGTCTGTTAATTGTTCTAACTTAGTAAATTAAACATAAGGAAATTAAAGTTTTATTTTTTATGGGAACACTTCTTTAATTTACACTTACAAATTATAAAAATTAAGAACAATATAGTGAACTTTTCAGGTAATCAACTTTATCCAATTTTTTTTAATATTTGAATTTAAAACTTTTTTTCCTTACTGGTAACAGAACAGAGTTCAGCTATCAGTAAGTTCTATATAGAACATAGAGTAACAGGACAAGTTTGCCTACAGTGGGCCAGCCATTAGCTAACTCAGGTAGAGTACTTAGGGGAGGTCTCTCAGAATGTGTGGTGTGAGTAATAAATGAATGAAAAAGGGAACTATGAGGTGAAGGTCTAAGAGAAGAACATTTTTGTCAAAAGAAAGAATGTATTTGGAGGTCGTGAGGTGAGAATGAATTTTATTGGTTTCAGAAGTGGGATGAGAGAAGAGCAACAACAGTAAGAAGTGAAAAGATAGCCGGGCATGGTGGTGTGTACCTGTAAGCTTCAGCCTGTGAAGCAGCTGGGGCTAGGGATCGCGGTTTGAGTCCCGCTTGGGGAAGCACAGCGAGACCTAGTCCCCAAAAAATAGCTGGGCGTGGTGGCGCAAGCCTGTAATCCCAGCTATCTGGGAAGCTGAGGCTGGGGATTGCTTGAGTCTGTGGTACCCTGGGCAATGTGAGCCTGTGGTTCCACAGTCAAAAAAATAAGACCTAGTCTCAAAAAAAAAAAAAAGTGAAGAGATGGTCAGAGACCAAGTCATGCAGGTAAAGCTTTTGTATTTTATTCTTCTTGTGATAGGAAGTCCACTGGAAGAGTCTAAACTAGTGTTGCAGGAGGAGACAGAGAAACACTAAAGAGATTATTACACTAGTGTAAATGAAAGAAAATGAATTAGAGTGTGGAAATGCAGGTGATCAAAAATGGCAGATTTGGACTATATCTTGATGCTTGAAGTAACAGAATCTGCTAAAGGCTTGAATTTAGGAAGAAATACAAAAGTTTAGCAGAGAGAATTTAAGGTTCTTCCTATGACTCTGCCTCCTGGTGTTCATAATTTGTATAATCCCTTCCATTGATAGTGGGTAAGAATTATCAAAATGATGGCATTACTTCTGTGAGGGCATCATATAAGACTTATCTTGCTCACAGTTTTTCTCTTTCTCCCTTGCTAACTTTAACTAACCTAGCTACCATATTATCAAAGTGACAGAGGGCAACTGTAGGTGGTCGTAGGAGCTGACAGTGACTTGTAACTGAAGCTAGGAAAACAATTCGTCCTCAGTCCTACAACCACATTTAGGTTCCTAAATGCTGTCACAACCTCAATGCTTAGATGTAGATTGTTTGGTGAAGTTCCTGATAAGTCTTGAGCTTCTAGATGAAAACACCTTGGTCATAGCTTTACCGAACCTGTGGGGCCCTGGCTCCCGACACTAACTTGAAATAACCAGTGTGTGTGTTTTAAGATGCTAAATTCATGGTAGTTTGTTACACAGAAATATAAATATAATGCACATATAATATTTGAGGCAGCTATTCTGATCTTAGTATCATGCAGTGTTAAAACAATAAGGAAGCCATTCACTTAAACACAGCCTATACATTTTCAAATTGGGGCAAAATGGCCAAAGAGAGTAAGAAACTTGCTTGAGATCACACTGATCACTAGTAACTAGCATTGCCCAACTGCCTCCCATTCCATTGCTCTTTCTACTGCGCTCTGCTGCCTTTTAAGCATTAGATAAGTTGTCTTTAAAAAAATCTGTTAGTATGTGTGAAAAATTTCCTACAACTTTATTCTGGCCTAGTGAGATAGAGAAATTTTCTTTTTTTGATCCAGGAAGGTGAGAATTAGAATATCTGTATCAGATCAGAAAGGAAAAAGAAAAAAAAACAAAAATAGTTTCTATCTTAAGACAAAAAAAGAGTCAATAGAAAACAAATTACCTCATCCAGGAGACCTGCTTCAGATGGGATTCATCTGAAATTTTAACCTGTGACTTGTGGTAGATTCTGTGATGGAAATATACTGGCACAAGTCAGGAAAAACTACTTAGACTCTCGTATTTACCTCAATTTAAATCCTCCTGACCAGTCAGGGCAATTCTCCTCTATCCATAAATCTTTGGGAAGCTCTAGAAGTCCTTACCCTTCTGTATGTGATCTTTCTTGGTAAACACAACCACAGTAGGGGAGGGGGGGGTCACTGAAGAGTTAAGAAGTTGGCATGATAGAACCAAGAAAATATTTTCACATAGAAGGAAGGAAAGAGAGAAAGAAATGGAAGGTGGGATGGAAGGAAGAAGAGATGAAAGGAGGAATGAAGGATGGAAGGAAAGAAGGAGAAAGGGAGACAGGCAACAATGCAACCTTACCTGGTGCTTGGGAAGCACTAGGGCACCAATTTCTTTCTTCCGCTGGGTAGCTGCTCTCAGACCTGGTAGATAAATCTCATGCTGCTTAAAGCTCTGTCCATTGGCAGAGGCAAGAGAGACAGGAACTAGAATTTTGGATAATTTTGCTCTGAAAGTTGTTCTTTGTTAATATAGTTTACATGGTCTTGGAAGGATTTAGCAATCAACTTCATCATATTGGGAAACTTTAATGGCTATTTTTATGGCAGCTATCTTCTTTACTCTCACATGTTTTACTGCCCTTTGTCTCATAACCTGTTCCCTGCTTACCCT
Organism: Uropsilus gracilis; assembly: GCA_004024945.1. Taxonomy (NCBI): domain Eukaryota; kingdom Metazoa; phylum Chordata; class Mammalia; order Eulipotyphla; family Talpidae; genus Uropsilus; species Uropsilus gracilis. The sequence goes on along the minus strand of PVHY01003162.1, from coordinate 50,966 downwards.
AGAACAAAGTTACTATTTTCTATCTTTTAGTATAAGGTTGAGAAAATGGAGTTCTGTTTCGTTGAGCTGAAAGAAAATCTGCATCAGGGCAGATAGGGTGAAATCAAAATGGGGAGGATGAAAGAACAAAGTCAGCATCTCCATGCAGTGGACAGCAAATCTTTTCCTGTAGATTATAGTCGGGTGAGAGGATCAAGTGAGCCTGGTAAACAAGTACAGTTTAGTGAACTGTACACTGAAATTCTATTCAGCTTCTTAACATAAGCAATGTAAGCATAGTTCACCTATCTTAAGAGCATATGAATATTTACATCATTTCTAAAAGTAATTTGAGGTTTTTAAGTTTCCTCCTTTCCTTCTGCTGAGGAGATCCTCCCACAAAATCTCACTACCATCCTGCAAAAATACTTTCTTCACTTGCCAGGATCCTGAAATTAGAAAATTAAATATTTTACTCCCTGCCTGTTTGTTGCTTACCTAAAATTTAAATAACCCAGGAATGATAACAAATGAGGCTTTGTTAGCTATTTATACATGAAAGTGAGTCCAACTCATCGTTTCCTGGAGCAGGTTTTCCTGAAGGTAGTAGAGGATATTATATGGGGTTAGTTAACGGGCATGTGTGGGGGACATACCTAGGGAAGGTTGGATAAAGGGTAAGGCATTTCGAAAGACCAACCCAACTCACTTGACCATCAGCCAGGGAGCAGCATGCTATGATCTCAACCTGGTATTTCTCCTGATCTTTGGAAGAGATGGTAAATGTCTGAACAGGTTCAGAAACTTAAATAACAATTATGTGGAGCTAAAGAACCACACCTTGTTACACATTGTTTAGTAGCATAAATATTATTCTGTAAAGTTCCATGTATTCAAAGCTTTTAAAAGCACACTGTAATTTCAGGTTACTTAAACATGTCCTATGGTGCTACCTTCCTGACTATTGAAGAAATATTACCAATGCTATGTAAATATTACTGTATATAGGTAATGCATAAATGTAATCACCTTCTTTAAATTTCTGTATTTCTGAGCAAATTTAATTTTCATTCTGGCACTTTACACTGTAATTGATAACATTGTCATGTGATTGAATTAGTCCATTATTTCAATCAAATAAATGATTGATTTAATAAAACATTATGTCAGGTGGCTATTTTTATTCTGCTGCTTAAAACAAATAAATACAAACAAAATTAACTAAAAGCAGAACTAAAGTCCAAGTAAATACTATACCTGCCAGTTAATTCAGAAGAGTTGTGGCATTGGTCAAAAAGATTATTGGCAAAATCAATGTGAATTTTTGCGAATTTACCAAGAGCTGAAGGAATTTGATTAACTTACTTTAAGAATTAGCTCTTAAAACATGTTTATGAATATGTAGGAGAATGACTTACATAGTTATGAGGGTTATAATGTCATTATTTATTTGTCCAAACCTATAGATGTGTGCAACACCAATATAAGTCCTAATATAAAGCATGTACTTTGGATGATAATGTTAGGTTAATATATGTTCATCAGTTGTAATAAATGTATACTCATTTGGGAGATGTTGATGATAGTACAGTCCATACATATGTGAGGGCAGATCTTTTTTTCAATTAATTAATTTTTTTTACATTGTTGTAGTCCTCTAGTTCTCCTACAACCATATCACCTCTGAACTATCACCATATTCCCTTGTTCATCCTTCCCCTGTTTTGCACTCCTCCTTTGCTGTATGCTTCAGTTCTATGATCAACTTGTTAGTTTTGACTTTTTGACCTTTTGTTTGGTTTCCCTAAATTTCACATAAGAGTGAGCTAATCCCTTATTTATTTATTTTTGCCCTTCTGACTAATTTCAGCTAGCATATAGCATAATCCCATCCAGTTCCATCCATGTTGCTGCAGATGACATGTGTTTGTCTTTTTTGATTGCTGAGTAATATTCAATTGTGCAAATATACCACAACTTTTTGACCCATTCATCTATTTTAAGGCATTTGGATTATTTCCAATCTTGACTATTGCAAATATTGCTGCAATAAATATTGGAGGGCAGATTTCCTTTTGAATTAGTGTTTTCTTTGTCCTTTGGGGAGATTCTCAGGAGTGGAATCACTAGATCAAATGGTAGATCCATTTTTAGCATTCCAAGGAACTGCCACACAGCTTTCTATGGTGGCTGGACCAGTTTACCTTCCCTTCAGTAATCTAAGAGCATTTCTTTTATCTCCACATCCTTTCTAGCATTTGTTGTTTCCAGTTTTTTAAAATTTGGGCCATTTTGTGAGGCTAGGTCTTTTATGGGAAATCTTTATGCGTTCTGCTATTCAAAAATTCAGGGAAAAAGTCTGGACTTATGGGTGTAGACTTTTCACAGAGGAGGCAGTGATGATGAAAATGCCCAAGCAACACCAAACACCCCAAACCCTAGTGATAGCGTGTGAATTAGATTTGTATCTAATTGAGTTCAGAGAAGTAATTGTGGTTGAGTAGGAGGACTTGACTAAATCTTTAGGTACCAAACTTGAATTCATTGTTTTAGTTGATTCTTCATCATTTATAATGCAATCAGTTTTACTTCATGAACCAAGTCACTAAAAGCAGATATCTGTTCAAGGAAGCAAGAAAGAGAAAAAGGGAGAGGGAGAGGAAGAAGGTGAAAGAAGGGAAAAAGACGTATGCGTGTGCATGCGCAGATGAGCACATACATGCAATTTGGATCCTACTCTGCACTCATTCTGTTTGACCTTCTTAATACTGTCAGCAGCCAGGGGTGGACAGAGAGTCACTGCTTGGGTCACGAGTTGGGGGGTGGGGGTGTAGAGTACTCTTTGCCACTGACTGCCAATTCAAAAGTTTTGCCAACTTAATTCTTGAACATAGGCCATTTGTTTTTGTGTGCAAAGAAATGTTGAAAGAAACTGGCCGTAATTCCTTAGTTTTGTTAAAAATAGCTCATATGTGGTAGTTAAGTAGGGAGTCAGGAGAGTTTGAGAATATTGTTTATGTACAGAATGACTGCCTGCTCTGAGACTGTGCAGCAGTTGAGGAATAGGACTCAATATGTGTTGCAAACAGTTATAGATCATCTTCAGAAATCTAAAGATATATTAAAAGTAGTTTTCACCCAAGGACACTATTGAGAATTCTGAATACTTGCAGCTATCAAAGCTCCTATGTTTTAACTATATAAATAGTTCAGCTTCCTGAAGATATGGACAACAGGAGCAATATATGCATGCATGTACACACACATCATTAATATCTACATAGTGTCTATGGGGTATTTAAAATTAGCTTTAATTGAAATGAAAAAATCAAATGCATGGATTTTACTTTTTACTTATTAAACAAACTTTTGCATGTCATTTTGTATGTCTGTTCTGCATGTTTTTATATTAACATCTTTATTTTGAACTCTTCAGAACAGTTAAAAAACTACATTGAGACCACTAGGCATCAACTTATTTTTCTTATATCATATCCTTTTTCCCCCAATGAAAAGATTTTAAGTTTTATTACAATTTGGTATTATTTGCAGCATATTTCCATTACAAGTACCAAAAACTAAAGTGACAAGATAGATTTTGTTTCCTTGTTGAGTCAAAAACTGGTTCAAGTCACACGTTTTTGATTATCTGTAAATTCACTGAATTCTTCCAAATGATATGTTTGTGGTAACTTTCCATTGTGGTTTTCTAGACTGTCCTCTTTCTTCTTCACTTGGTTTACTTCTACCATACTGATTTTGTTGTTACTTGAACAAACCTAGTGCTTACGCTAAAATAACTTACTAAGATGATTCAATTTGCTTGAAAAAAATGAGGTGCATAGCAGCAGATATTTTTCTTGTTAATATCTTGATACAAAGTATCCATAGTTATTGCTACGGAGAACTTAGTATACTTTCAGAAATCTGGTAATGTACAAATTGGGAAAACGTACAAAAGTCTAACAATGTGCAAGTAATCTATGTAGAGATTATTCAGAGACTAAAAATCAATCTTTCCCTTAAAACTAGTTATCCAGTGTTCTTATCCTCTAAGTAAATAACTAAATTGTTCACTTTACCCTTGAATTACGTTTGGGAATTCTTACTTTTACAAGAAACTCTGGCTTTCACTAGCATCTTTTAATGAAATTGGCCATGTTGAGCTAAGATATTTGAATCTAAAAAACAATTAGTCAATATGTACTACCTACACTTGGGTAGTATTTTTGTTGTTCTTTAGTTTTGTTCTTTAATCAGAAGCTTTGTACTGGACAGGTTAGCATCACAGCTCTGACCAATTGCTTTGACCTTAAGCCTGCACAGTCCTATAATTATGATGCTCTATCCATGCAGAAGCAAGGAGCTCATTACTGTATTTAATTTTAGAACATATATGGATATATAATAATCAGGTTTGTGAAGGGCACAGTGAATCATTGGCTACTAATAGTTTCATTTTTTAATAAACAATAATTTATCATGATTAAATGGGATTATGATGTTTTTGTTTCCACAGTTAAAAAGCAAAAAAGAAAAACAAGAAGATAAGCTTTCAAATATGTTATGCAAATAACATTTAAAACACAATATTGTATGAGTTAAAAATTGCAAAATGCTTCATTATTTATGCTTTGAGGGAAATTTCCCCCAAAACAGCAATACAGAGAAGGCTTTTTGATGATACTGTTGGCTGCAGTATGGTTGCCACAGTTCCGTGGGTAACTTCAGCATTTGGAGTAGGATAAAGGAATAGTTGCTAGCCATGTCAGTTGCTTATATTGGAAAAGCAAAAAATTTCCCTCTTGCACATTCCTGCCTTATCACTGATTAGAACTGTGTCACATGTGAGGAACTTTGGGAAATGACTAGCTTTTCTTGTCCTTTGTAAATAACCATCTTTTGAATCTAGAATTGGGTTTTGTCTTCTTGGGTTTAAGTTTTCCCCTATTTTTAGTAATGAAGTCAAGTATTCTTTCACCAGCTGTGAGCTAGATCTCTGTTTTGTTGTTGCCAGCAGCTCTTAGAGGAATACCTAGAAATGGCTGAAGCACCAACAGCCAAGACTGACCTGGCTTTGAGCAGCGGAAGTGAAAGGGGGCATTGGAACTTACCATATTTGGTAAATCCCCTTATTTTCGGTACTAAAGAAGTTCAGAGACTTTCAGTGACTCCTAAGGACTCAGGTTTTCTTTGAGTCTGGAAGTTCCCTTTGATTTTAGGCTTCCACAGGCTAGAACTGAGTAGGGCAGTCATGATCTAGAGATTGCAAGTCTGTGTATAATGGTTAAAGTCTTCTTCATATTTATCTGAGTATGACTTTAGTAAGCAGAATTAAAGTTATGCTATTCTTGAACTTAGTAGCTTTCTAAGGACTTACTACATCGTTCCTTTTTACCTGGTCATATATTTCATTAATTCTCTGAGTGTAAATGTTTCTTTAATTATAAAAGATATTAGAGATCAGAAGAAGGTTTTAAAAATTGTTAATATAGTGAAGTCACCTGGAACTGTGTCAAAATAATTATACATGAGAGCTATAGGTACATTTTTAGTTCTTAAAAAATACAAAGGTTTTATAAAATTACTGGAAATAATTTGGTATGATTAGAAGTGCTTTCAAGCATTTGGATGAAAGAATCTTGGTAAATATAAAGAATGAGTTCTTAAGCGAGTAATAATAGTGAATTAACATGTTTATATGAGGAATTCAATGTATATTAGATATTTTAAACATCTAGTAGAGAGTCTTTTTTTTCCACAATGACCAAACAGACAGAAACTGACTCATTAAAGTTCACAGAACAAAACATTATTTGATTTTTCAATCGGTGACTTATTCCCAGTGTAGTTTGCTACCCATGGTTTATAGCTTTTAGGTGCACATTTATTACTTAATCAACATCTATCAAGTAGTGACTATGTACAAAGTACTATAATAGGTGTTGGTTTCCAAAGATGAATAAAACCTAATATTTGCCTACACAAATCTCATGGCCAGTCTGTGTTTGTCTAACCATCCCACAGTGGCCCACATGGTTGTTCTGGAAGGAACAGTTACTTTTTGAATCTTACCCTGACTTCAACATGGGAATTTATTATGAAAGCTACCTAAGAAAAATGTTTTAGAATTAGACTTGCTTGGGTTATTTGTGTATCGTACACAAGAAATACAAGTGTACATATGGATATTTGATCATCTCTCTTTTAAAATTTCTTTTTTATATTAAAATAATAAATGTTCTTCTGTTCCCTAGCCAGTTGGTCTTAAGCCAGGAGTCTTACCACATGGTATGATCTCCAGGTTGGCTTCCTTTTACAAATTTACTTTATGTTTATTTTTGACTTTGAAGATCAAAGGTTCTTAGAAAACTTGTTCCCTTCCTGTGAGATAGGTCATTCTGTGATTGCCTGTTAACTTTCTTGTCTCCTAGACACAGAATCCTAAGTTTTATACTGGAAAAAAAACCTTGAAAAGGGATACTGCTCAAATTTTATATTCTCTTAGACCCTATGGTTTTATTTTTTCCTATGGATACATGTGTCTTTAGTTTCCATGAACATTGAACAAACACCTCTTGAAATAATGAGAGAAATAGCTATCAACAACAATCCCAAGGTAGTAATTCTTAGTGTTTATTAATTTTTCATATCCTATGTTGATTCAATTTTGTTTATACCACAATTAAAATTGTTTTATAAGAAGTCATTCTGGGTTATCTTTACTCCTGTACCCTACTAGCAGAGACAGTTAAGAGATGATTATTTGGTTACCCATATCACTTGAATATAGTTTGGATTTATGTTTATATGTAGTAGTGCCATGCTGAAAATTTGCAATTATTCAGACAAAATAACACAGTTTTACTTTTAAGATTATAGAAGTCACCCATTTTCCATGTCCTGGATCTTTGCTTAACTCCTCTATATCATATTGTGGATGACCAGTATCTTTACTTGCTTAAAATAAACATCAGCCTAAGCAGATTATTTCCTACATCCCCATCTGGATATCCTCCTATTAGTTTCTCCCTTCTCTGTGTGTTTAGAAGGTTAATTAAATTTTTTACTCTAAATAAAAATAATTAAAATCTGTTTTTTTTTTCTTCAGTTTTTGCTGGTTGAGGAAGAGGTTGAAGGGGAAGAAACTATCATGAGGCTATGGAGAGATAAAATGTCTCTTACTCCTGGTAGTAGCTACAGGTAACATAGACACACACACACACACACACAAATATGTACATATATACATATATATTCTTTAAATGACAAAAATTACTGTATGTACTGATCATCCTTCATGTTTGACAGAGATGTAACTACTTTTTCTTCCTCAATACTGAATTGGCTCTAAGGAAATTACCTTTGTCAATTAACAAACTTTTCTTATTCTGTGCCCATCTAGATATAGTTCATATCTATTCCAATTAGAAGGTAAATCTGCTTCTTTTGTCTTTTGTCTTCACTAAGCCAACTAAATTCTTCCTCTTTAGTTTTGCTTCTCAGAATTTGTACTCTTTAAATTCTGAAAAGAAAACGATTCTCATTTTTTGTTTCTTGGGTCTCAACATCATTCATTTTGAAATAAGGACTAGCCAATCACTCCTGGAATCCATTCTGTGATAATATGATATAATATGATAATGTGCTGTTCAGGTTAAGAACCTCTCGTGACTTCATGCCTTTTTATTTGTTTATATGTTTATAAAGAATGCAAGAAATGGAGTATTTGCCTAATATAACCCCTCATTCTACCTTGAATTCCCTAAGCAATTTTTTTTTAATTTAGGCAATACCCAGGCACTGTTCCCATAACTGCAAATAACTTCATGTCATATAATACATATTAAATATGAAATTTTAAAAATATGTCACTAGAAAGCTTTAAAATAATTAAAAATAATTGTTAATCATTCACTTCTTCAACAATTATTACTTGAATATCATCCATGGACCCAAACTTTTATATTTAAAGATTCTAGATAATTGTATAATTTTTAGTTTTATAGATGTCTGGATTATAGTTCATTTTTGTAAAGGAATTTGTAAATGAATGCTATAAATTTAGAATCCAAAATAGGATAATAATCAGGATTATTCAGTTGTCCTCAAAGTTATATCTGTTAGATTCACAAGTCTGTTGGGTACAGGAGGCTCTGAGGGAGAATTCAGAGACTTTGACATAGTGTGTTCTCAATAGGTGTGAACTCTCTATCTACCCCTCCACAACTTTTCCACTCTAGTCGTTTTATGGATTAGTATTTCAAATAATGTGTTTGTCATAGTGGATGTCAGTTTCATAGACACAGGGATCTTGTCTGTTATATTCACTTCTACAATTTTGCATCTTGAGGCATCTAATAGTTGCTGTTGTCTGTTGAAGGACAGCACAACTTTGCTGAGAAACTTGTAGAAGGCAATTCTCCATTCCATCCCCAACTCAGCCTATGCCCCAGTCCTCTTCTATCTTCTCCCAACCTCTTTGGCTGTTTTAAGATTTATGGGAACTAAACTCTACTCTCTGTATAGAGAATGGTAAGTCTTGCCTCACATTTTCCCTTGTTTTCATTATCTCTATTTTGACTAAGTTGCCTTTTTAAATACTAATAGTAGGGCAGAATAACCAAGGTTCAATTCCACAATCTTAGTAATTCCTAATATGCCTTATGTTTACCAAAGCAAAATAATTTAAATGACCATTTTAAATGGTCAGAGATGACAGTTAACTGTAGGGAACTGTTCTGTGCCTGCACCGTGTTGGTGTTCCTTAGCTTGTAGATTTCTTCCTTCACACTCATATTCCCTTCTTTGAGTGTGCGTGTCTGTGTGTGTCTGTGGGTGTAGGTATGCAATTTTTTTTCTATATGGGTACTAAGTTTTAAGCCCATCCTTTTCCCGTCTCCCTACTCCAGTGTAACCTCATCTTAACTTACTGTGTGTACAATGACCTTCTTACAAGTGAGGTTACATTCTGAGGTACTGGAGTTAAGATATCAACCTATAAATCCAGTGGTGGTTGTGGTGGTGAAAAAGGACACAGTTTATCCCAGAACAATTATAATTCTCATTTTCCAAGACTCATGAGCAAAGGGTCTCTTTGGTCTGCCTTACTTTAAAAAGTATGGGGAAAAAAATCACCAACCAAAAAAATAAACAAATGAATCCACTGACCAACTAAGCAAACTACTGCCAGTCAGGGAGTTTAGTGCTCAGTTGACAGTATGATTGACATATGCTTCAATTTATAAGCATAGCTTCAGAAATGCTTCTCTTCCATAGATTCCGAGAATCTAAAAATAAGTTGTATTGTGTGAAATAAGTCCTAAAAGAGATTAAAAAAAATAAACAGATCAAATTTGAAAATCTTCAGATTTTATATAACCTATTTACTGGGAAACTGTAAGGGTGACACCCATCCTGCATTCTGTGGAATTGTTCCAGTTTTACCAGGAAAATCTTACATCCTGTAACTTCACTTTCATATCTGAATAAATGTTTATTATTTATTATAGAGGTAAAGCAAGTTATTGGTTGATGATGACTACTACTCTGCCATCTCATTTTTGCTTGGCATATGCTATACATAAGTATGGAAGCTACCCAGGAATAATTTAAGTAGTTCCCTTTCATAGCATATGACATTTAAAGGAAAGTGACCTTTAATTTTAATGTATTGGCTATTTTTCTTTAAGGTAGAAAAGAGTGTTTTGGTTTCATCACCCTATTTACTGATATATATCTGTCCTTAGTAAAATATAAATACATATACATTTTGGGATGCAGTTATATTGGGGAATAGAAAAAATACACTTTTTATCCTTTTGTTCAAATAGTCATCTTTAAGTCACATCAATAATTGCTGAAAATAGGTGTCTTACTTTGAGACAATTGTAACGTGGATAATTTTTAGTGTTTTTGGTGTTTGATAAACACCACCTAAAATGGTATATTAAAAAACTATGCAACAGTATATTAATAATAACTGGAGAATCTCATAAAGCAGAAAAACTCTGTTAAGTCTTAGTTGCCACATGAACTACAACTTCCTAAAATCCTATACTTCTTGGTTTAAATTGAAAACAGTATTTTGAGACCAAGGTTTGTTTTTTCATAAATTAAATTTCAAAAACTTGTATTTCTTTATTTGAGGGCCTTTACGATACTCTATACTAGATACAGTCTCGTTTCTATGATAATGGAAAACTGTTTGACTTTTTCATATTTTGATTCATGATTTGTTCTTGTAAACATTGTTTAGTAGAACAACAACAACAAAAAAACTTCAAAATACTCTTGAACTCACAATAAAAGAAACAAACTTTCCAAATCACCCTAGATCTTAATTTATTTCTATTTGTTGGGATGTGAAGATATTTCAGACATCTCATTAACTATACAAAGATGTTATTGTCTCTATTTTATTGAAAAGGAACTTGCAATTCAGAGTTAGAGTCTCATCATATAACTAATAAGAAGTAATCTTAATGAACTGAGGTTTGTCTAATATAAACCAGCATGTACCTCTACTATGCCATACCACCTCCCTAAAGCCAAACAGGGAAGATTCATAGACTGTTAGGTTAATTAGACCTGACATTATAGTCTTGTTCTTTGAAATTAGTGTCTAACTTATTAGTAGCAGAAACAGCAAATAAAATTTAAATTAAAAAATCTAGACAAAACATCAGAAGAAACTTCTTCCTATTTTTAATTTCAAAACAAATGGATTTCTCTAGAGAGGTTTCCTTCTCCTACAAGGGGTGATAGCCATATAGGTATAATTTAAACATGCAGTTATTTATCAAAGAAATATTTTGACCAGTAGTTCTTATAAAAATCCCAGAAATGGTTCTTCACTCCTTTGTTGATTACCAACTTAAATGAATGGCTGAACTTTAAGTGCAGTTGTATAAGATGAACTCTCTTTCTGCAGACATGTTTGGCAGAGAACTTAATGCATTTTGAACTGGAAATATACAAACATCAACCAAATATTCATTTTTTTAAAAAAAAATATGAAGACAATGACTAGGCAATTTGACCAAAAGCAATGGTTAAGGCACTTCTGCCATTTATACCACTTGGCCTTTAAAATGCCATTATGGTTTGCAAAGCAATTTGGAACAAATGGAATTGATGAAGCAAGCAGTCTCTGTAATAGGTGAACAGGAGAAACCACAAGAGTCATATACTTTTACTTTAAGAAATGTCAACAATTTGAAAGAGAAAATATGTTGGATTGTCCCTGAGGCCATGTAGCACAATCACATAAAGCTAAATACCAATTTAATATTATTCATAAGATTTTAGTGAAGAATTTAGTAATCTAATTATCAGTTCAGTATAAGCTCACAATTGGTAGATGAAAGCACTTAACTTACTGTGACTATGGCTTGAACCAATCAACTCCTTAGAAAATGAGACTCTTTAGTAGGCTTTTTAGCAGAGACTATACTTAGTATTCAATTTTAGCTTAGTTGGTGTTCCCTTTGAATAGATGACACATAGTAAGTCATCATGCTGCATCTATCCACATTTACCTTAAAGGGCACTGGATTGCATATACAAAGGAAAAACAAATTAGGCATGTCTAAAGTAATTGGTACCCTGAAGAAACAACTAAACTCATTTAATGATACCCTACATCCTCATAACCTGATAATTGTAGTTTAGATGTTTTTCATTTGCAGTTTTAAATTAGTCAAAACATTAATGTTTTCCTAGTGATGAATTATTTTTTTTTTCTGAAGGAGGAAACATGCAACCAGTAGACTATACAAAAAGTACATACCTTGTGACCACAAGAAATGGATGCTGAGCTTGCCACAGCACAGTAATTAGGCATTAGTGGCTATCAGAAGGAAAGGGTGGGGATGGAAAAGTGGAGACTCACAGTCCATATTGGTGGAGGATCAAGGAGACCTAAGAAAATAGTCCTTGAAGAAGCTGAAACCTGTCTAAGTTGTATTGCGATCATCAAGTGAAACCTAAAAGTTCACTTGATGAACTAAAGTGAACTAAAAGTTCAAGGGCACATTCTTTGAAGTTGATGACCTTGAAAATATTTCTGCCAGTTAGTTCTAGCAGTATATTTTATATACTTTTGGCATCTCTCTGGGTACATATTGAAAATCAGTCTTCACACATAAATATGATGTTCTTGAGGAAGCAAAACTTCAGATGTTCACTCTATTTTTCAGATAACACACAGAGTAAATAATTCAAAAAACAAGTGCAGAAGCAGCAAAATAATTACCAAACTAGGTCCTTTAAATGGTGGTATTTTTTTCCAGGTAAAAAAATAGTCTAAAAATAAACAAGAATCATATGTTGATTTAATAAATACCTCAAAATTTCCCGAGGTACAATAACAAAAGCATTTTAAATGTAATTCAGCAATAGAAAACTCTCACCTATTTCTCTCATCATTGAAATTATATATATGAAAGATTAATATTTCCTTCAAAACTACTAATACAACTCAGACTTTTAAAAGCTCAGTTAATTTAATTAGTGTTTTTATGGAGGAGCATCCTTAAAGAGAATTTAAAATTAGCTATGTTCAAAGACTGAGATGACATAAACTGACCCAAGAAAGCCTCTTTGTGGTTACAGAAATTAAAAACTCAGAAAATTCATATCAATCTTTTTGCCTGTGGAAGTGCCAAGAAATTTTTTTAGATAATTTTTGAGATAATATTTTTTATAAAGCCCCTACTTTTAATACTGAATCTAAAATTCAGCAGTAACGTCTTAAGAAAAAAGTGTTCAACCGTTATTTTGATTTTGTCTCATCTTTATATATCTGAAAATTGAGTTTTTCACCAACCAATTTTGTTTGTCTGTTTTTCACATCCATTTTCTAGCTATGTGGTGCTTTTAAAGGAACATGGACTATCAGCTGGACTTAGGTTGCAGCCACCACTTGGAGGTTCTCCAATAGGTCCTGATATTTAGTTGTTCCTACTCCACCAAAAGCATGGTTAGTACCCCCTCACCTGCCTACTCCACTTCCCACAGATACATGATGGCCTCTTCATCAATACTAAAATTCTACTGGTACTGAGTTATGTCATCGTTCAGAAAGTCAATAGGAAGAAAGGTTCTATTTATCCATGTTGGTATCACCATTGTCCCACTCTTGTTAGGTGGCCAGAGAAAGAATAATAAAACAAAAAAGCAAGATTTTGCAGACAGACAAGTCTAGGCTTAAATCTTAGGTCTACACTTCTCTCTCTATGTGACCTTGGGTGAATTATTTAACCCCTCCCAGTCTGTTTCTTTTTATGTACAGTGGGAATAATAACAGTATTCCTTCATAGAGGTGCTGTAAATAAGAAAGATAATATCTCTTATTTTCTTATTTCTTATCTGCCACTTGTATAGTGCCATTTTGAACAAGTGGCTCAATGCAGATAACAATGCAGTAAAACCTTTCTGACAGGCATCTTTGGGAAAAGTCTGATTTTATTTTTAAATACTAAGTATTGAAATAATTACTCTAGTTAGTATTGTTAATTGCACTGGAGAGGAGGGCTGTGTCCAGGACAGATGATAGGGCATTATTACTCATAGTAGGGTCTTATTTATTACATTTTTGGTCAGAGATCACAAATTCAAGACCCAAGATGGAGATAGTGTCTAATCGGCATTTTCTGGAGGTGAAACATCATTATCATTTATTTTACTGCATTCATAATTGAGATGTTATTACAACTGGGCATTTTATAGATGATCAAATCAGTAGAATGGAAGTGCTATTTACTAAAACAAGAAGGAAGCAAAATAAAAGAGCAGCAGGCACAAGATCACACTACTTAGAGGTTAGAGTGAGGCAGGAGCTGGAAAACAGGGAATACTGTACTGGGCACTTGGGTTGTGTCTTACAGGGAACATTAAGGAGCTTTGAAATGTTTGCTGAGTCCAAAATACAAACATCATGCATACATAAGGGTATGACCAGCTTAGTGGCAATCAGCTTCAGGGTGCTGCTTAGGAACAGGTTATGTAGTGTGGATTGTGTGAGACAGGATGTGGAGGATATGAAAGCAGGTAGCACAGGGAACTACTTAGATGGGTAAGGCCCTCAATGCTGTCTTCTATGAAGGGACTGGTAATAATGGTGCAATTGAAAAAGGTGCCAAGAAGACCAGTTAAAATGATGGGATATCTGAGAAATTCATCCCTTTTTATAGACCCTGGGGAAGGCAAAGCCAGGTAAGGTCAAGTAAGATCTGGAGAATACAAAGGGAATATTGGGATGATGGTAAGCATAGGTCTTCTGTACTATTGAAAACAGACTACAAAAGAGTGGGTGTTATATTACAACAGGAGAGGGATAGATTAGGTGGCAAAAGAAATTACCTTAGCAAAAGTTGAGAGGTCAAAACATGTTAAATAATACATATTTTCTATGTTCTGGCTATACATGGATAAAATTAAAGTTAACTCAGCTTCATGTTTTATTGATTTCTGGTAAATGTGGTGGGCAAGAAGTCTCTTTTCCTCTTTCCCAAGTTCTATCTTTTTGACTAAGATTTCCTAAGACCTCACTTTGTCTGCAGTTATCCCAGTGAATGCTTTTACTGAAAAAATGACAAACTTCCCATATAGGACTATATTTCTTTTTCAAAAATTGAGGTCAACTTGACAAAAAATTTACCATTTTAAAGTATTCATATCAGTGACTTTTGATACATTCACAGTGTTATGAAACTATCATTGATAACTACTTCCAGAACATTTTCACCACTCTAAAAGGAAATCTCATATCCATTAAGCAGTTGCCACTGTTCTCTCCTCCCCCTAGCTCCCTCCCCATGCACACACAACCAACATGCTTTTTGTATTTTATATATATATATATATATATATATATATATATATATATATATTAGAACCTACTGAGCCCTGCATTTAATTTTCAAACTAGAAACTGTAGACTACTGAGTGTATCTAAGTGTGTGTATTGGGGGGGGCAAGGTGTTAGAATTCATGAGAAACTTTGCAAGGTCAAAACTATTTGAAATAGTCAACAAAATGAAAACCTGGGAGGATATGTATTTTTAAATAGACATATCTTAAAACAGCATCTGAATTTAAATTTATAAAAGGTCCACTCCACTCATAGCTTATAAAAATGTCAAGCAGTTCTTGAAATACACCTGTAACACTGAAAAAGGCTTTTAAATGACACATGGTTTTATATTTTCAAGTTAGATTAAAAAGTTACACACCCAACAGAAGTTCTGTCCTGGATTTGAGCTCTTCCTGTATTAGCTAATGATAACCCTATTAACTTTTCTTTAGAGCAGCCTAATAGAGATCATTCTTTACTCTGTGTTTGTCCTGGTGAACACATTAGATACAGCAGAGGAAACAGGATGCCTGACGGGTAAGTGAAACAGCAACTTAAAAATAAAATAGTAAAACCCTTTTTATTTCCCAACCATAGACACTTATTAATTTTAAATTATGATATTTTATTCAGGCTGCATTTTTTTTCAGTAGTCAACTTGTTCACAACTTAAAAACTTCTAAAATGCATTGAAAATATTCCTTACATGATCTTGTTTAAAAAAAAATAATCATTTAAAACTTATGGGTTAGTATAGTTGATTGACAGGAAAATTGTTTCTGAGCTCTGGAAAAGGTTCACATAACTTTTGAAAGAAATCTTTAATTTTTAGCCAGTCAAATGATTTGCTGGAAGGAGGAATAACCAGTTGGGTTCTTGTGATTTAAGTGATGCATCATAATCTCAAATGTCAAGGCAAGGCAATTTACAGTCATTTTGCATTTTACCTGTATTTTGATGATTTTCATTTTCAATTCCTTTTTGTTTCATGACCCCCAACTAATATATCTTCATTATTCCCATTAATAAGGACATAGGCTTCCCCTGCTAAAGTTCCAACATTATCACTGGTTTTGATGTTAAGGTTCTTGCTTTTCCTTTCCAAGGCTTTTTTTCTGTTTCATCACTAACATCTCCCATCTTCACCATTCTTTCAATTTTGCCCTCCGGGGACTCCTTGATGACTATGGGAAACAGCCTCTTGTTGAGGTATGTGTGACTCAGCTAAACATGCTCAAAAACATTTCTCAGTGTTAACAGGAAGTTCTTTTTCTTTTTGACCAAGTGAAACTTCTAGCCACCTGAAAGTTGGGAACAGCATATGTGGCATGTAAAAATTGATGTTCTTGCTGAGAGATGTTTTTGGCAAATGTGCAAAGTATCATTATTTTCTGTTCCTTGCTTGAGGACATATCTACAGAAACCATCTCTAGCAAGAGATGCCATCATGTGAGGAATTTGCCAGTTCATTCTTTGTAGGTCCTGCATGGTACATGAATACATGAACCTATTTTTCAACTTCTAAAGACACACCACAATCTCTCTAGGAGTCAAGAGGAAGGCTTGAACTTGAAAGTATTGTAAAAAGGGGGGGGGCAGTTAACAGTGGTAACTAAACTGCAAATCCACTATCTCTACCTTCCACACCACATCCCAACTGAATCCAGGGGTACCACACCCACTGGTAGACTTGTGGGGCTCCTGATTGAGAGTTTAGATAAAGGACATATATTCATGCTGTCTCCCTTCATTACCCAGTGTCAGTCCAGTCTGTGTTAATGGTGTGCAATTTGGTTGGAGTTTCAATGTGTGGGATCCACTCCTGGGGTTTTGGTAAGACTGAGAAGGGTAAGGTCACTCACTGGTTTATATGTAATGGGGTTCAGAATGCCAAAGGGGGAAAAACAGAGGTCTGGAAGCTTAAATCTATCTTCAGTCATTCAGCTGCTCCTCCAGGAGGTGATCAAATGGCCTTATCTGGACCCAGGGACACAAGTGGGACAACCTGTGTTCCTGGTAACTGCCGGCCAGATAGTGGAGTATTTAGAAGAGATGTGGGGAAGAGATTTGAGGGTGGGGGTCTGGGCAGGAGGGAGTTGGGGGAGGAAGGCAGACTGATGAGGGGTGATGCCTGGTCAGCTTCTTATTACATCCTCAGGAAGGATTTGAGCCCCAGTTTTAGGGTGAAGTTTGGATGTAGTCCTTAACTCCCTGCAAGACCTAACCTTTCCAAGCCTCACTTTACTTTTCTGAAGGCCCCACTCTGATCTTTGCTCCCTTTCCTGCTCTTTGATGCTGGTTCTTTAAGGGAACCCCTGCTCTGCATTAACTAAGAAAAAACATTTTGTGCTGCGGGCAAGCCAGGGTGGGAAGGTCGGGAGAGCAGCCCCTGTGACAAGGATTGTATTTATTTAGACACCCAGATTAGAAATGATTTTTGTTTAAAAATTAGGGGTGGGGGGACGCCCAAGCCTGGCTAGAGCTTTGCAGAGTGACCGTCGACGGCCACCCTCCCCCGGGAATGGCCGGTTCGCCCGTGCGCGACGCCTTCCTCCAGCACCTGCCGCTCGACTTCGCGCACCCCTGCTCCCCGCCGTCCGGCACCTCCCGCCCCTCTCCCGGGCCGCCCCCCATCCCCGCGCTCCCCGGTTCCCTTCTCGTGCTGCCGGGAGGGCAGCAAAACCCGGCGAATGGAGCCAGCCGAAGCCCAGGTTCCGGCAGGCCGCGCTGGGCGTTTGTGGCCGGCCGGACGCCAGCGCCTCGGGCGAGCCACCCGTCCGGGGAAGGGTGTGGAGGACCGCCTGGAGCGCGGGGCTGGCGGGAGCCGGGCCTCGAGCTCCCGGGACGCTCTGGCGGCCCTGACAAGCAGGGGGCGGCCCCGAGCCGGCGGCGGGAGGGAGCTCCGCCCCGGCCCGTATAAGTGCTAGGCCGGCCCGAGGCGGCGGCGGCGGCGGCAGTGGCGCGAGCTGGCACAGGGGTGCCCCGCAAGGCTCCGACGGCCGGTTGAGCCTCCCACCTGCCTCCATAAGGCTTTGCCTTTCCAACTTCAGCTACAGTGTTAGCTAAGTTTGGAAAGAAGACCACAAGAGGATCCCGGGGCCGCTTTTCTTTTGTTGTTTACCGCAGTAGTCGTGGGGGTCTCTGCACAAGGCTGTTGTGTTTTCAGTGGTGCTCTCTTCAGTCCCGCACACTCCCGGTAACCAGCACCTCGGAAAGAGCAGCTACAGCCGCAGAAGAGCGAGCCGGGGCTTCTGGTGTCATGACCAGGGCCAGCGAGCAAAACCGCCGGGGAGGATGCTGTGGTGAGTGGACCGAATGCACATGGTGGAAACCCTGGTCAGGCGGTCGAGACCTGCCTGCCCACGCAGGTTTTGGAGGAATGTAGCTCAGTTGTTAACCAGAGGGCTTTGTAGCTCTTCTGTAGGACTGAGGTGTGGGAAAAGGGGCTTGCACACAGGCAAGAATGGAGTAGGGCGGGCAGTTTGGATTCCCTTGTTTAAAAAAAAAAAAAAGTTGAAAAATGTTGAAACAAGAGCATTCCACACTGTGGAACTAGGCAGTTGTTGACCAGTAGGCCATGGTGAATTTGAGGGGTATTAAATACACTCAACGCTTGGATTCCTACTCGAATTGATAAAATGTACCGCGTTTATCCCAAGAAGAGGTTTTTAATAAAAGCCACTGGATAAGTATATCAACCTTAACTCACTGAAATGACCATGCTTTTGATCTTCCCCTTCTCTGTGTTTCTACAGGATCCTTTGCAAACTATCTGACCTCTGCAAAATTCCTTCTCTACTTTGGCCATTCTCTATCTACTTGGGTAAGTGAGACTATACAGTAATTCTTACAACATTCTTGCACAATTTCATAGTTCCTTCCATTTGGGCCAGTTGTATTAAGCCATCTTCCAGTTTTGTCAAGTCACTAAAGAAACAAATCATCCAAATACAAGCATGTTAATGAAAAAGTTATTTTTCCCCTAAGATAATGTCCTAAAGGTGTTAATAAATGCCATTTAATTATTGGGTTATCATACTTTATGTAGATTGACAACTATCCAGAGACAGAACAACAAGGATACGAATGTTTACATCATTTATAAATTGTATGTTTCATTACCATGCTTAGTAAACAGTAGTGTCTGCTGCTAAGGATGGGTTGATGTCCATATACCTTCTATTTCACATTTGAAATATTTTTCTGTGATCTTTTGTTAAGATTACAAATTCCAGAATATTACATTTAAAAATATGCTAGAATACTGTGGAGTGACTGAATTAGGAAAATAACAATCTAAGATTAATTTAAAGGTTATTGACTCTAAATACAAGTATGAGTATAAAACTTCGGATCTTTAAATGTTATCTGTAGGTGTGTGGAGTATTTCAGACTGTCTTAAAATCAGCATCCAATAAAATTAATCAAATAATTAATATTACTCCTGTGTGGGCTTGTAAGTTTCCCAGTTTCCATGGACCTAGGTTCTTTCATTAATCCCTTACCTCTATCCAAAAACTAATCTGGAAGCTTGCTAGCTGTGTACTTAATTAATGATGATTAGACTCTTTAAAATTAAATAATTAATATTTAAAATCAGTAAATCCAAGTATATGCTACTCATGCCTTCTATATCATATTTAATTAAAAGAACCATAAGAAAATTTTGTGAGTAAATTTTGTGAATGCTGTTTTCTTTATCAACTGGAAACTTCTGTTGGATCATCCTAAAGACATCAATACAAACTATTGTATGAGGAAATCTGTACCTCTTGGCCTTGGGAAATTATTAAACTAGGTTATCAGCTCTTCAAGAAATAGAGGTTCAAAGATGGCTTTTTAGAAAGGCAAGTTCCTATCTTCCAGAGGCTTAGAGAGGGATGACTCTGCAAATAACTTACAAGTTAAGTGGAACTGGTATGAATTTGTTTCATTTCCAACAGCTGATGCTTGTAAGTGAAATTGCCCTTTAATCAATCTAAACCATTAGTTTGTTCTGCCAACTTAATTTAGTAAGTATGAAGAATTAAAACAAACACTAACACATGATGGAGATAGGATCTACAATTCTCATCTTGTAGTCTGAACTAACTCATAGAGGAAGAAATGCCTCACTTCAGATACTAAGTTTAAGGTTTCTCTGATCTTTCATTTACAGGTTGGGAGGTCTTATTTGCCAGGAGTGATATTGGTTGTTCTAAAAGGATTTTTTTATAATGCTAATTAAAATTCCCACGAGAAATAACAGGTACCCTTATTTTAATAGCAAGTTAAGCAAAGGGAGTTCTTGTGGGAAAGTTGGATTGAAAACAAACAAAAAACAGCTATAATCGTATATAAGCCTTAGAAGATTCTTTCTTCTCATTGCAAAGGAGTGTAGAAATGGAATACTCTCTGGCTGTAGATAATTCTACCCATCAAGTTTTGTCTCCTGTTTGACATTTAGTCTGATTTTATTACAACCGGTGATGTGTGTTTATATATACACATGTATACATACCTGCCTGTGTATTCTCCTGTCTGCTCTACCAAATCATGGTTTCTACACAGTGAATAAAGAGGTGTTATAGAAGGAGGTTCTCTCAGGTTAAATTTGTTTGGGTTAACTGATCTTTATTTCTGACTTCATTTGTCTGGTAGTGGGTCAATGGATTTTATTGTTATCTAAATGCAAAGTGCTATAAGAGTTGATCCTGTTGTCAAGGAGCTGGCAATATAATTTAGTATGGAGATTTAAAACTATCACAAAAAGATAACTACCTGTAAGACAGTAAAAAGTAGTTTTTATTTATGTTATTATCTTGTCCCATTTCCGTTATATCACAGATGCCTCTAATAGATTTTAACCCTTATTCCCTTCAGGTCTCTGTTCACAGAGGTCTCTATTCACTACCTTCCAGTCCTACCCTACTTTATGGAATGTGGAATGTTACCTTCCAGTCCTATCCTACTTTATTTTCTCTCATAGCATTTATATCACCTGACCTATTCCACATTTGTTCTGGATTCTGTTCACTGGAATCCAAGCTCTATAAAAGTTTGGACCTTGATTTCTCTTAATTATGTATTAAATGGATTAATGATTGTGATCATTCATTCACAGATATTCAGTTGCTTTTGGCTATCAGTCCGCTGGTGATAGATGGACTTATCAACAAATCATCAAAATCTGGTGAAACCATATGGAAAGGCAGGAAATGGTCATATGGAAGCAATGGGTGGGCTTGAGGCTATTGCTTAAAGCCCAAGCCCTTTGGAAATTGGGACAATTGAATAGGGAGGCTACCTACCATAGTTGGATAAACAAGGGAGAAAACCTTCTTGTTTAATAGTACTTTTAAGGTCTGCACTGGTAGAATTTAAAACAATTTTTTTTGGGAAAAGACAGTTAAAAAAAAAACCAAAGAAGTGGTGGTAGTAGAAATTTTTTATTTTAAAAAAGGGGAGAAATACTCCTGGAGGCACCTATCATTAGTGTTTTTGTCTTTTCCTTGGGAGCTTGTTCAGAGGAATGGTGATATTAGGATAAAATATCTCCATCCCCCATCCCATTTTATTCTAATCCTATCTAAATTTGTTTTTCATGTCAAAGACTGAGAAAATAACTAATTTCCTATTCATGTTGACATCTTCATCTTGCTATGTATACTTGACTTTGTATTGGCTTTAAACAAATGTATACATATCATACATTATTAATCACATACAGCAATGGTATTTGAAATTTCTCATTGTCAAAGCGAACTGAAAAAAGCTGTCTCAGTATTAATCATGTTATGGATTAATCTTCTAACTTGAGTATTCATAGGACAAATCTAATGCACAATATAGTTCACAAATTAGTCTAAATTTTCTGTATTTTCTCATTTACAACTGGGATCTACCGTATTACCACTGTTTGTTGTTTTCATGGTTATTTGTGTGTTTACTCTGGACCATGCAGTGTGCTGAGGGTGAAGAGTGCAGAAGGTTTTAGAGCTCATATTCCAGACTATATGTGAGAATCAGTCCTTTAAACATGGTGCTTTCACTGACTTCAAGTTTGCTTTTAAGTTTACATGACCATACCACCCTATCCAAAGCTTTAATCTTATGTTAATTTTGAATTGCAATTTTAAGTGTAGTCATAATTCTCTACACTAATGTTTATCTGCCTGCATATCATTGGTGTCTTGGCCTAGATAAATCTTTGTTGTGGGGAACTTTCCTGTGCATTGATTGATTATGTAGATATCAGTAGAACCATCTCTCCTGGCCTCTCCCAAAAGACATTACAAATACTAGATGTGACAACCCCAAACAACTCTTGTTTCCAGTTGGTCCCTGGAGAATAAAATCACCCCTCACTTGAAAAATACTGGTTTACATGAAGTTTATTGCAAGTAACTGCTGCTGTGTATATGTATCAATTTAAGTTTTTAAAATCATCTTTATTAAATATTTAAATTCACTTGACATACCAGGGTAACACTTTGCTTCTGTACTAGATTTGGAAAGAGCTGGGGTTATAAGTACTTTTCATGTGGGATCAAATCCATAAGGAACTTAACTTGGAAGTTCATATCCTGGAGTGATGTTCAAGGATAGATCATTATAGATTATTATTCTATCATTTCATTTTATGCTAATGTCAGAAGTCAAGAATGGCTAAAATCTTATGATTAGGTCCATTATCAATTTATTGCATAATTTACCTGATTAATTAAAAAATTTGTTACTCCACATTTTGTATTAATGAGTTTCAAAATTATATATTCAGGAGGACACAGTAGATTTTCTCCCTTTTAAAACCCATCTTTGTTAAAATGTTAAAGTGACTGCTTGCTTTTGCATTTATTTCTGACAGCTTGTTAATGCAGTACCAGGATTTGCCTACATTGATTTCATCTTTCTGATTCTGCTATTTTATGACTTTGAAATTTATTTGTAAAATAGAGCTACATTTTAGAATGTTAGAGGTTAAAAATGGAATTCTGAAGTTGAGATTTAGAACTTTTACTTGAAAAACTGTCTTTTTTTGACATTGAAGGCATACTGATGTTTGTGAGCTATACCATAGTTTCATTTTGATTTAGTAGCAGACGATTTTGTGCCTCTCACATTAGGGCAGGGCTGACAAAACTGAATAACTTTTGTTTCAAAATACCTTCTTGGTATGGAAATTGCTCTCCCCTCTCTCTCTCCAGAATGATTAGGATTGTGTATTTTTAATGAATAGCATGCTTTTTCAGGTTTACTTAGTAATTGAGCAAAAATATCTTCTGTTGTACCAGGATGAACAGTTTTAACACCTAAATGTTGATTTTGGAAAAACTCATGATGTAGCTGGAAAGTGCCCTTTTGATATCACAGCAACATCCTGAGTATAACTGATAAGAAGCTAAAAAACTTCTCAAAACATTGTCTTTTTATTCAAGGGAGATCGGATGTGGCACTTTGCGGTGTCTGTGTTTCTGGTAGAGCTCTATGGAAACAGCCTCCTCTTGACTGCAGTCTACGGGCTGGTGGTGGCTGGCTCTGTTCTGGTCCTGGGAGCCATCATTGGTGATTGGGTGGATAAGAATGCCAGACTTAGAGGTGAGTGGTGCTCTAACTGTGTTTTCACTGTGACTAATCCAGTACATGTCTGAGTGAGGGGAACTGCATGGCAGCTCCTCAGCCTGGAAGGGGGTGGGGGGGCTTCTGCACAAAGTTTCCGTGCAAGGACACTTGTAGATTTTTTTGTTATTGTTGTTTCTTTTACTGTTCATAAACTCCAATTGTTAATGATTAACACTGTGGCACTCTTCTGAGAACCATGTTAAACATTAAAAGTTTGCTTAACTCTGTCATCCTTTCTAATCGTGGCTTACCTTGGTGTCCCTTCAGTGTGATGTTCCTGGGACAACTTTAAATTTGTTCTCTGGGTTATGGTGTTTCATACAGAGATCTGTAAAAGCTATAAATTCAAGAGGGTAAGCCAAAGTCTGAGTCAGAGATCTAAATTACAAATCAAATTTTTGAGAATAAAGATGAAATGATAATACATTGATGTATATTTTAGAGCATCAATATTGAAAATCATTCAGTTGTATATAGGAAAGAAAGTGAGAAAATCAGGTATTAAGATTATGGGGGCTATATGGACAATCATTCAAAAAAATATCTACCAATGTCTGTCTTAGATGTTGGGGAAAGATTGAGTTGTCATTAATTTCTTTTAGTGAAGGGTGACTTCTGAATAGAGAACAGCTGGATTATCAGATTGTGGATACTTTTCTGTTTTGAGAATGGGTAGATCAAAAATATATATATATAATAAAGTTCTGTGTCCTAGACCAAAATTTCTGCTTGTTTACATTATTATATTACATTACATTTACATTATATTTACATTACATAAGTGTTATACAAAACACTTATGCATATTATAAATAGAAACTTCTGCCTTATTAGCAATGAAAACTGAAATTGTAGGTTAGCAAAAAATTGTTGAACTAGATGAGAGTATGGTGGATGGTAGTCTTACTTGTCTCATAATCAACTCATGTGTCACCTTCCATGAATTTATTTGATCTCTCTAAATTGAGTTAACTCTTTCTTCTTCTGTGCTTCCATGAAGCTTTGTTAATACCTCTGCTGTTGCTCTTAAATTCTTGTAATTATCTCCTACATATCTGCCCTTTCTCTGGTCTGTGGGGTCTTGAAAGCTAAGAACCTCATTTCATGTTTCATCTTTGTGCACTGAATTATTGCATGCATGAATGAGTTATATGCTAGGATTTTATTTCAAGTTAATTTCAGAAAGCAGTTTGTTTTGTCTTGAGGCTTTACTATTACCTTCCAAGCCAGAGTGAGTTTTAATGTCCTTGAAGACAAGAACTGTAATTATACTTTACGCATACAACACTGTATTTTTCAGAGTGCTTTCATAAGTCTTTTATTTGAGCATCATCATATCCCCATAAAGTAATGGGTATATGTTGTTATTCTTACCTTATAGATACAAGCATAAGAGACTTTAGGTATCCTGTCCTAGATCATCTACCCTAGTAAGTAGCAAAAGGATGAAGATAGCAAGGTACCCCATTTGGTGTACATACCTGTTCTTATTACAGTGCTTTTTCTGTATCATTGCCTCTCTCTAAGAGAGTTGGCATTTTCTTTGAAGGAACATATAGCTTAGAATTTCATAGTAATGGTAAATAGCATTAATTTGCCAAAAGAAATACACTGCTGTTCTACTCTTGTCAGATTTTTACATGTCCTTCCTACTCATTCATACCATCTTATCTCTGCAGATTTAGGTGGCTCTGTCAGAAGTTGTATATTTTATAATTTCTCTTTTAACCTTCTCCATCACCTCCTATTTGTTCTTATTTTATCCTCAGCACTATAGAACAGGGAGATGGATTTTGTCTGTGTAATTTAGTTTTGTTTACAATAGTAAACTTTTCAAGAGAATAAATGAAATGAAAATGTGGTCACATCCATTTGACAAGAAAAAGGGTATTTCCTCATCCTGTCTGCAAGTTTTACTGGTCTGATCTGAAAATTGAGGCAAGAATTACTTCAGGCATTTTTTTCCTTATAATTTGAATATGCATCAATGTAGTTTAAGAGTATAGCATGTGTGGATAAAATACAGCTGCACTGAGACACTTTTGTTTACTGAGCACTCTGTTTCTCCTTCCATACAGTGGCCCAGACTTCCCTAGTGGTACAGAATGTTTCGGTCATCCTGTGTGGAATTATCCTGATGATGGTTTTCCTACATAAAAATGAACTTCTGACCATGTATCATGGATGGGTTCTTGTAAGTTCATGTGGAGATTCTTTATGGCATAAAATTGAACATCTGATGGGGGTAAAAGAGAAAAACCATTTGAGATTAGGGAGTGTCATTTTGCAAATGGATCCTTTGATATTGACTCTTTCTCTAATATACCCTACTGCTTTTTTTTCCCCCCACAACAGGCATTCATTAGCTGTTGAGTTTAAACTTTGTCCTATTAGATCTTTTTCCAATTTGTTTTTAATGACATTTTTAAGATTATGTTATATGATTCATTACTTAATTTTCAGTTCATTATAGTAACCTGCAATTTGTTTATACTATATAAAATTGTTATTCTTTTCAGTTCTATGTTCCTTCAATAATAACTGGTATTTTTGTTTGAAAACATGAATTAGAAAACTTCTCCCACTATGGATTTATGACAGTTTGATGGAAAAGAGGAAAGACATGGGGTGTGATGGAAAACAGTTGAATATTTATTGAATATTCTTGTGTATACTTGGATTGACATTATAGAACCTCAAAGCTAGGTAGAATACTAGGTTTAGTGTAGTCTGTTCCCTTCATTTAAAAAAATTATTTTCTTACATACTGTTAAGGTTCCCTTCATTTTGTTAATGAAAAATGGAGACAAAGCAATATCAACTGATTGCCCATGGTCATGTCAGAACTCTGACTTAAGGGCAGATCTCAGTTTCCCTGCAGAATTTTATCGTATTTCCATGATCTTTTTATAAAAAAAAACCATTGAGATAAAATTTGTTTACAACAACATGTGTAATTTAGGAGAATAGGTTCTCACCTCTCAAAGGTAGTCACCATGCCATTCCCACCACCAAAATCCTAGGCCCTTGGGCTCCACCCCACTTGTATCCCTACTCTCACTCTCCCTACCTGTCTAGTAGTCTCAGTTTTGCAGTTATATTTCCAGGATTTGTTTTGGTTTAGTCCTTTGTCATTGTTTTTTCAAAGAGAGATTTTGGGGGAGGCATGTAATATTAGAAGCCACCCCTGTGCTTACACTTTATGATAACTGTGGCATAAATATGCACATGACTATGAGAATTTTTGTATTATGTGCCGTACAGATGGTATGAATTTAGAAGACATTTTGCCTATTGTTTGACCACCAGTATGTATTGTTTCATATGTACAAAGTAAAAATGATTTCTTATCAATTTTATTTATTATTATGCCAAGTTCATTTTTAAATTATAATTTTAAAATAAGCTAGATGCAGAGTGGTTACCTGACATTTTAATTCAACTTTTCCTTATAATTTCTTAGACTTCCTGCTATATCTTGATCATCACTATTGCAAATATTGCAAATTTGGCCAGTACAGCTACTGCAATTACAATCCAGAGAGACTGGATTGTTGTTGTTGCAGGAGAAGACAGAAGCAAATTAGCAGGTAATTTGATTTTCTCTTTCAACTAAGTGGGTTATATTAGGAATCACTTTAACTCAGTGGTGGCAAGTGATACTCTAAACCTTTTTCTCTTCGTATTTTAAAGAACAATACTTTGAAAGTAGAAACTTTTTCTTGCTGCATTGTCAGTCTCAGTACAAAGATTTATCTCTCTGCTGCAAATTTATTATAGAGGATGGTGTACTTTTATATCAAATGTAATCTAGCAAGTGAAAGAACATTTCTCTTGAGTTCTCTTTTAACAGATTTTAAATGGCTAATTCTTTTGAGCAGTAAAAATCTGACTTTCATTTTATCATGTCATACTATGGATAGTATTATAAATATTATTATCTACTGGTCACTATAAATACTATTTTTATCCAAATGAAATGGAAACAACATAATTCTGAAGGTTATAGATGTTAGTTCAACTTTTAAGTTGCAGTCTATAGTTTACCATCTTAATTGTATATTGGAAGCATATACAAGAAGTCAAAGAAAGACTGAAGAATACTTTTTAATGGATTGTGTGCTCAGCTTTGCCAGTCACTGAGATAATGGGTCTCACAAATAGATTGCCTAACATTCCTGACAGACAAGAAAACCATTCCTGATGACTTAAGTGGCTTGTCCCTGGACACAGGAGACAAGATTAGGCACTGGGGTTAGCAAGCAAGTTTGTTTGACTTGACCATATGGTTAAGAAAAGAAGATAGAAAGGAGATGATGAAAGAGATAGAACAAAATCTGGGAAAAGTCATCACATGTGGTAGTGTATTACAAACTAGATAGAAACCCCACTGTGATTTTATAGGGTAAGATGTGTGGGGATGAGTTTAGCTCAGGTGAAGCTACTTCCAGAAATTCTCTCTGAAGCTGAAGTATTGAATCTCATTGATTTTTCTTCCTGTTATCATTTACTAGTTGGACATAATTCCATGTCTCTTTTATGACATTGAATTATTGAATAAGGCTGTCCTTTCTTCTTTACTTTCTTTTTTGTAATGCATTATTTTGAGAGATACCTGACATGCCTTAAAATTCAAAGGGAAAGAAATGATATATTTCGAAAGTAGAGTACAACTTATCTCACAAAAAATTTGGGGAAAACACTGGTTTTTAAAATAAATCCCTTTCTCTTCTTCATTTCTTAACTTGAAAAAATAAAAGTCCCCAGCAAAGACAAAGTTTCTTGGGATGTTTAACTTGTACTAAATATATAAATAAATAAGAAACAAAGATTACATGTAACTGTGTGGGTTCTTTTTGACTGTGAAGTGATTATCCTTGAACAGCACACACAAAAAAACATCTGGCTATTTCGTAACTGTCCTTTATATTAAGAATTATTGCAGACTGGAAGAATCTAGGCCAACCAGTCTATTTTCTAACCCTCTGCAGTTGCTCAATTTTCAGAAGGGAGTAAATTGCCTGTTAAACTCTTGTCTACTGTGAGTTAGCTTTTGGTCAGTGGTACTTTTCAGCATCTGGCCAGCATTGCAAGTTAGCAGCCTAGTGAAGAAAAACCTCCTTATTGCCTTTCCTCAAGTTTTAAATCAGTTCACTAAAAACTATTCTCCAAACAGAATACAAAATTCTATCATACTGAGAGTCTGCAAAATCTAACCCTGGATATTTACTACCATTTCCAATATAAGGCAGAGTGAAAGATTAGAGAAAATGGAGGAAGATAAAGGAAAAATTGAAGAGAAAAGCAGAAAGCAGACCTACAGGAGATTCCAGCTGCTGCCTTGAGTACCTCTGAGTTGGTGTCTTCATATGCAGTCGCACCTGTTCCACTAAGGAACAATATAAGTTTTTGCAGGTAGATTTTTGAGGTTGCTAACAAACACCTTGAGTCAGAAACCCAAGCAGAGGACTGAAGGGTGAATGGGAATGTTTGAACAATGTGTGTTGTGTGTGTGTGTGTGTGTGTGTGTGTGTTAGGGTTGAAGAGGGAGGGCTATGCACAAAAAGAGGAAAGGTGGTGGTGGTAAGCTGGATACTAATTACTCCCATTCCCTTATTCCAGCATTTCTTAATTCCAGAGCAGGTTTTAAAATTTGAAGTTGTATAGCTGAGGATGAAGAGCAGGAGAAAGTTTTCCCTGGATGGTTACAAAGTTGTAGAATTTCAGTGCATGAGGCCAAAATCACAAAAAGCTGTTGACTGTCTAGTTTAGGCAGTTCCAGGAAGGGTACTATTTTTCACATAAAATGTTTTATTAGCATGTTAGCCAATTTGTGGAAGCACCTAATTTAAAGTTTTATTAGAACATTCTCTTGTACCATAATCCTTAGCATACCAAACCTGCCTGAAACTCACTTCCTTTCCCCAGACTTTTTACTGTGTTTTGTTTTCTTCACTACTTCCTTTGTTAATCATTCTTGAGGTTTTTCTTGTTTGCCATTGTAAAAAAGCATCTCTTAGTTAATTTGAAAAGTATGGTGTATTAACTAAAAATCATTTTATATGCAAGGCAGGCAAATCTGCAAGTTGCTATTTGTTTAGTAAATAGGATTGTTATTGTATTTCTCTCAGATGTAGTATGCCCTTTTGAATAGCAAGTCATTATTTGACTCCATGTTCTATGCCACAGCTGTAGCTGAAAATAGTTAAAATGGAATTAAATGAGCACACATTTACATGTTTAAATAAGAATAAATATCATTTGAGAAGAATATATTTACACATCCTTCTCTAGCCTATTATAAACTAATGGTTTGAATTTTTTCAAAACTTATTTTTGATTCATCTTCCAAGAAATAAAAGCTGCTTGTTGATACTGCACTTGCAGTGACACCTAAACTTTATTGACTTTTGAAGTATAATAGAAGAGGTAGAATGGTAGCATTGAGAAACTTCAGAGGACTTGACAACTGAACTATGAGAGAGAACCGGTCTTTTTAACTAGAATACTTTCGTTGTCATTGTGCTTGGGTTTCAAATCCAAGTGTGTGTTTTCATTAGTACTTGATTTTTGGAGTCACATTATTGAGTGATTTGGATCAATTCTACTCTTATCACATACCAGTTGGAAACTTATTAGTGAGGGGCAGATGGAAGCTACTGAAGCGTGGACAAAAATAGTCACAGGTAAGAGCAATGAAAACTGCCTTTGCCTTTCAAGTGAAAGGTGAAGTATGTCAAAGTTCTCCTCTTATCATGTAAGCTTTATACACTCATAGGACTAATTGGAAAGTAATTGAGGACCAGGAAGAAGTAAAGAAGGAATAAAGGCAATTTTATTTTCTCTTAATGTACTTATTAGTCATATATTGCTTAACCCTTAAGGTGCCTCAAATGATTGAGAGAGACTTATCTTAGTAAGTTTTACTCTATGAGATAGAGAATGAAAAAGGAGGTCATTTTCTTGACTTTCTCTTCTTTCTTGTCTCCACTCTGTCTCAGCTCTGTCCCCCAGTTTTAAATATATATATATATGTATATACATATAGCTTGTATATATGTATATATACCTACATCTTGTCATGAAGGTCTAAATCTTCCTCTTCTGTAACCTTCTCCTTCGTAACATTATCTTATGTTAATTATCTTCTGTATCCTCACCTTGAATTACCACCACCTATCTTTATAGCTCATTTCTGGTGTCTAAGCCCCCATAATCCTCCAGCCTGGTTGGTACCTACAAGTTGTTAATTCTGCTACCTTTTAATTGCCATGACTCTTCTCTCATTCAATTTAAATTCAAAGGTCAGTCAAAAGTCAGTGATTCTGACCGTCAACATGAGTGCCTCTTGGCATATAACATCAGCTCCCATGGCCTTTTCTCCTGTTGTTGTTTTCCTTTCCTTAAGAGTCTGGTTAAATCCAACTCTCCAAGTAGAACGTGTCTGAAGAAAAACACAGTCTGGTTCACTGTTCTCATTTGAAGTTCACAGTCAGGTTCAGATTGGTCTCTTCATGCTGCTAGATGGATTGTTTTCTTTGGTCCCTTCCTTTCCTACTTTCCTAGAGGATTATTTCTGACTTTCTCCTTTTTCCTCTCCTGTCTTTGTTTTCACTGATAACCTTGCTTTATATTTTACTAAGAAAATAGAAGAAATGAGAAGAGTTCTTCCATGAGCTCTGACCTTACCTCTTCCTACTTGTACTTGAAGCTGTATATATGGTCTACACTCTTGTTACTGTTGATAAATTGTGCTCTTATCTAAGAATAACTTTAATTTTTGCAATGGATTCAGATTTCATCCTTTCTTATCAGCTATATCATATAAATCTGACCATATTCCCATCATCATATAACTGTTCTATTATTTTGCCCTTCTTAAAAATCCCTGTCTTTATCCCTCTATCACCAATTTCTTTATTCTCCTTTTCAGTAAAATTTAACAAAAATATATATCTCTGATCATTTTTTCCAATTAGTTTTCTTGCTTTACTTTCCATAATACCTGGAGGTGACATTCACATTGTGACTACAGCAGGTACTGTTCACTTTTATTATTAATCTTCCCCCTGGAGCAGTCACTGATCTCTTTACCAACTTCAGCCAGACATTTGTCCTTACACTCTACCAGAAATCCTCTTTTTGATGTCCCCAGTGCCTCCTTCTTCTCAGTGCATACCTTTGTTGACATCAGTACTATCTGCCAGGTGATTATTTTCTCCTCTTTGAAACATTTACCTCTCCTAGGATATTCTATTCTGGTTTATTTTTAATTAATTTTTTCTTACCTTCCTGACCTCTAAATATTGACATGGACAGGACTGAGGCTTTAGACTACATCTCTTCTCAGTCTGAATTCATTCTCTTGATGATCTCATCCAGTGTCATTCCTTTGAAAATCTGCCAACTGATAACCCTTAAATCTGTCTCATTCCTCTTCCCTACACTCCAAACTCGTGTATTTGACAGCTTGCTTTATGTTTATGACTGCTCTTGAATGTCATTAGGCCTATCAAAATCAATATCTCTAAATCCAAAACATTGTTCCTTTGCACCAAACCTAATTCCTCTGAATAATCTCAAGAATGATTTTTCTGAAGTCTCCTCTCTCCCAGTCAGTGGCAACTCCTACTTGTATTTTGGCCTCTGCTCCAATTGACTGCTCTCCTCACCCTTACTCTGTGGTATTTTCTCAACACAGCAGCCAAAATGAACTTTTAAAACTATGTCAAACACTATCATCTCTCTTTTCATAACTTTCCGGAGACTCCTGGCTCCTTCAGTCTAAAGGTCAAAGACCATATAATCTTCCTGAGATGCTATTCAAGCAGACCAGTCTACTGTCCCACTCTGACTTCATCTTTTCCTGTCTGCATCCTTCCTTGCTGTCTGCCAGTCCTAGTGTCCCTCTAACACTCAGGGCATGCTCCTTTTGCCCAGGACTTTTGCAGTTCCCTTTGTCTGGAATTAACTTTTAATAGGCTACTGGTATCCTATTATCCTGCCTTCCTACCACTTCATGTCTTTTGCTGTGATTTTTTTTTTTTTTTAAGACTAGGTCTTGCTATTTTTGCCTGTGGAACTGCAGGCTCTCGTTGCCCGGGGTACCACAGACTCAAGCAATCCCCAGCCTCAGCTTCCCAGGTAGCTGGGATTACAGGCGCGCAGCACCACGCCCAGCTATTTTTTTTTGGAAATAGGTCTTGCTACGGGCCCCAGGTGGGGCTCAAACCGCGATCCCTAGCCCTGGCTGCTTCATAAGCTGAAGCTTACAAGCACAAGCCACTCTGCCCGGCAGATGCTCTTTTTTATATGTGTATCCTTCCTTTACCTTGCTATATTTAAAATAGAAAGTTCTCCTTTATCATGAACATGCTCTATGCTCACTATTGTCCTTTCTTTTTCATCATCATATTTAATGAACATCTGAAATGTATATTTATATGTGCTTATTGGTTTATTCTCTTTGCTCATGGGAATACAGACTTGATGAAGACAGGAAAACAGTCTTCATTTTCCTTTAATAAAATTAGTGCTAACCTCCTAATAGATATTTAATGAATGTTTGTTGGAGAGAATAAAGTTAGAACCACTGTTGTTTTTATTTTAAAAGCTAATGTGAGAATAATTTGTACAATCCCAAGGGACTGGTGATTGAGACAAATTTAATGTGTCTTGCTCTGAACAACTGGTGATTTTCTAACAAGATGGTGTGTTTACTAAACTTTCCCCCCCAAATTTACAGTTTAGACATCTACATTATGGATGTGTCTTATGTTAGTGGGAAGTTTCTCTTTGATATATTTGCACATTTATCTGCATCTCTCATCTCCCTCCATAGATATGAATGCCACAATACGAAGGATTGACCAGTTAACCAACATTTTGGCTCCTATGGCTGTTGGCCAGATTATGACATTTGGCTCCCCAGTTATTGGCTGTGGTTTCATTTCGGGATGGAATTTGGTATCCATGTGTGTGGAGTACTTTCTGCTCTGGAAGGTTTACCAGAAAACCCCTGCTCTAGCTGTGAAAGCTGCTCTTAAAGTAGAGGAAGCTGAACTAAAGCAGCTGAATTTACACAAAGGTAAACTCAATACAATGATCAATCCTTTCATTCTGATATTCTGACCGTAAGTACTGATGAAGACTAAAATTATTTAGAATTTATATCAGGTTTATAACTATGTGAGGTTAAACATGTCACCTTTTCAAGAGAGTCAAAACTCAGAATTGAGGATCTGAGGAACAATTCTGGCTTGAACCTCCAGGAGTTGGAATGAGACCCTTGACTCCTTGCAGAGAGGTAACTGAGAGATTACTGAGCAAAGTTGAACCACAGGAACGAGAAAAACAGTGGGGAAAAAGAGAACAAGAGAATTCCTATAGGTTTATGTTGTGGGCAATTGCATGGAATATTTGTAGTGAAGCTGAAGGATGTGAGAATGTGAAGGTAGGTGGGCATTTCCTGAGAAGGGGAGAGACAAAGATTCCATTAGCATCATGTCTGGGCTAATGGAATCATAACAGGACCTCAGAAAATAAGATGCTGTGTTTTTCTGGATAATCATTCTATTTTATCAGATAAGTTTTCCTGTTGTTTACTTTGGCGGGGGTAAAACTTATAAGAGAAAGAGAGAAGGGTATCAGTGATATTTTAACATAAAGCCTCTTAGAGGTTGCTTCTTGGCTGGAGTTCTTAGATTAGTACAAGAAAACTCATACTCTATTGTTGAGTCAGAGTACCCATGGCAGAGGGAAGGAGAATAAAAATACTCAAAGTTGGCTTCCCTCTTCCCCAAATAATGATGTCTTTTATTAACAGAAACTGAGCCAAAGTCCCTGGAGGGAACTCATCTAATGGGTGAGAAAGAGCCTAACGTCCATGAACTTGAACATGAACAAGAACCGAGCTGTGGCTCTCAGATGGCTGAGCCCTTCCGCACCTTCCGAGATGGATGGGTCTCCTATTACAACCAGCCAGTGTTTCTGGCAGGCATGGCTCTCGCTTTCCTCTATATGACTGTCCTGGGCTTTGACTGCATTACTACAGGGTACGCCTACACTCAGGGGCTGAGTGGGTCCATCCTCAGTATTTTGATGGGCGCTTCAGCCATAACTGGAATAATGGGAACTGTAGCTTTCACTTGGCTTCGTCGGAAATGTGGCTTGATTCGGACTGGTCTGATCTCAGGATTTGCACAACTTTCCTGCTTGATCTTGTGTGTGATCTCCGTGTTCATGCCTGGAAGCCCCTTGGACTTGACTGTTTCTCCTTTTGAAGATATCCGTTCTAGGTTCATTCAGTCAGATTCCATGCCTATGCTGACACCCACAGAGACACCTGAAAGCATCCTTACAACTGAAATGCACATGCCCAATGGGTCTTACCCAGCCAGTACTGTCTCAACAGTGACTGCTAATTCTGAGTCCATGATCTCCGTCAGTCTGCTGTTTGCAGGTGTCATTGCTGCTAGAATTGGTAAGAGGCCCTGTTTTGTCTGTTTAATGAACAGTGTCTTTCTGTGTTGTCGCAGAATTCAATGATAAATCATATGGAATATCCCCTGAGGGTTAAACATATGCTACTCTGTATCCTTATAATTTTTTCAGTTAGGAGTTTTTATGGTGTAGTTTCATATGTGAATATACTTTTTTAAAACCTGGATACAGCTTGAAAATCTTTCCTAATGGTTATTTTAAGTATTACTCTTCTAGTGCAATTTAGTTAAAGTATATTAATAATAAATATAAGTCATTTAGTAGCTTAGAATCTTTATATTTAACTCAAAAAAACTAATTTATGGAATATTTCTGGGACAAGGGGGAAAAGTGATTTTTTTAAAGCAAAAAGACATACTTAGAATAAAAGTCCTTCAAGTGTTCTCTCTGATATGTATTTATTGTATACTTTGACAAACAAATGGATTTTATTGCTCTGGAAGGATACATATTGTAAAGACTTTTAACAAACCAACGTTTAAGTAATCATTAATAGAGTACTGATGAATTATCTTTCCTTGAATTCGTTTTGAAATGAAACCATATTTATCTTGAGATACAAAGCAGTTCATTAATTTATCTAAGAAATTAATATTCAAGCAAGACAGCTTTATTGTAGGGGCTTTAGAACTCAAGCAATAAATGTAATAATGGTTTTAAAGTTTCTTTACACTTTAACCGTAACAATATATTAGTTTCATTCATTTTAAACTTCAGTAACACAAGTACTTATTATAGGATTTATTATATCTCTGATTTGAGTTATGCTTTTATAGTATGAATAATTATAAAAACAAAAAAGAAGTTTATAGATTAGACCTATTTTTGTCTGGTGGCTATAAAAGTCATTTCTTGAGGCCACCAACAATCTAGTATTTATTAATGAAAGTAATAGTCTAAGGCAAGCTGTGATATATAGGTATGGTGATTTTTAAGGTAATAAACCTAGAGTGTATTTATTGCTCAACAGATCTTTATAAATCTGAAGCAGAAAAACTAAACATTAAAATTAAATCTTTAAAAAATGTCTTTCATTGTAGGTCTTTGGTCCTTTGATTTAACTGTGACACAGTTGCTGCAAGAAAATGTAGTCGAGTCTGAAAGAGGCATTATAAATGGTGTACAGAATTCCATGAACTACCTTCTTGATCTTCTGCATTTCATCATGGTCATCTTGGCTCCCAATCCTGAAGCTTTTGGCTTGCTAGTATTGATTTCAGTCTCCTTTGTGGCAATGGGCCACATCATGTATTTCCGCTTTTCCCAAAAAATGCTGGGCAACCAGCTTTTTGTCTGTGATCCTGATGAAAAAGAAGTTACGGATGAAGATCAAGCTAATACATCTGTTGTGTAAGACAGTTTTCACTGTTGCTATCCCTGTTACAAAATTATATAGAATACATGTGCTTATTTTGTACTTCAGAATTCCAATAAAAGCCTGGGTGTTTCTCTCTGGTTTTACCATAGCTATACCTTGGAGCTAAAAGCTATTTAGGAAACAGTCAGTAGAAATGGGCGGTTTTATTTCCCTTACATTTATGGGAAAAATAGGAAGAGAAATACTTAGTTTCAATATGGAGACTAAAATGGTCACACTAATTTCCCCTTAGTAGATAAAGTTTTATGCAAAAGAGGGATTAGTTGAGTAAATTAAATTGTTCTTGGGCAGATATTATCTGTATTGGAATTCAGGTATCAGTTCTCACTGAAACTCATTCTTGTTGAGGTTTAGTTAATTGACTTTTATTGGATACCTTATTCTCATTTACATTGAAAAAGCAAATTCTCCAAGTATAAAGATTAAACTTTAATAACTAGTATTGCTCTTATTGATCCCATTACTTTTTTAAGGGATTTTCATGTGTAGAAGAACGAAATAACAGAATTTTCTAGTAAGGCCCATAAGTTAACTGTAGAGAGCGCCTTCATATTTTTATTATCAGATAGGGCAAAATACTGTATCAAGCATATGTAGCACTTCATAAAATGGCTTATCATGTGAGCTTCAGGTAGAAGCAAAACTCTAAAGCAGATTTATAACACAGTGAATACATAAGAACTTCAAATATGCCAACAGGAAGACAAAATCTGAATATAACTCATACGCCCCTATTAACAATCTCTGTCTTGGTATATGAAGGGGTAAGCATTCAGCATGGCATGTTTAATGTAGGAAGCAAGCCCACACTCAAAGGTTTTGTTTTATAAATCATTTGCTTTACTTTTAACATGCTCACTCAGGTAGAGAGCATTTTTACTTTTATTATTTTGTACACAGGGGTTATTTTTACATAGTTGTAGAGTAAACCTGTTTATAAATGTATCCCTTTCAAATGTCTTTGAGAAAAATGGAGTGTTTTTTTTTTTTTAAATTTGTAAATATTTTTAAGAACTGTTTTACAAGTCATTTTGCAACATGCCAGTACCGACATGGTACTTTGCCTTATCTGTTTATGCACTTTCATGGAGACTGCAATAAGATGCTATGAGCACTTTCTTTATCCTCGAGGTTTAATCTTTTTCTTCTTTCATTAGTATGGCATAATGATTTGCTATGTTGTAAAATCTTTGTAAAAATATTTCTGTATAAAACATTTTTAAAATCTTGGCTTCGTTTGCTTTAATTCTGTTGTCTAATTATTTAAATATTGCTTTTGTTGGATCATTTGTTTTGAAAAACTATTTTTTTCTCTTTAAGGGCTGCAGTTTCATAAGAATTCATAACTTTTGTTACACCCTTGTGCCTATGTTTAGTTCATGGTGGCTTAAACAAGCCCAGTATGAGTTAACCTGGGGTTCAGTATTCATTCTTGGAACTTGAAGTAGTCACATTCAGTTCTTTGCATTCTATTTCCTCTTCTGTAAGTTGAAGATAATGCTATAAATTCAACTAACTCAAACTTCCCTATTGAGTCAAGTAAGATAAGTCTTGTTGAAGCATGAGTATAAAAGTATTATTACTAGAAGTTGGACCTAACTAATGACAGAACATTAAAGGTAGATTGCTGCTGATAATCCAGAGACAATAGAGTCACGTTCTTTAGTCAGCAAACATTTACTGAAGACTTAATCTATACCTCAAACTGATTGGTTCTATCAGAGTTATTTGACATGATTGATCAGTGTTTCTGTTCTTTTATCCTAAAATTGGGGCCTTGAGAACTGGCATCACTCTGTAGCTACTGATCTGCAAATGACTTTTAAGCAGAGAGATGCCTCTGCTAGTTTGGCTGTTGTCTTGAATGGGTCATCTACTTTGGGAGGTCATCACCTCCCTTCTGGTGGGGGGCGGGGGTAGCTAGGGCAGGAGGATCAAGCTGTTCTTGGAAATCTGCCCTGAGTCTTTGCAGTTGCAACTGATGACCTATAACCTTGTAAGATGACTGGAACCATATTAGCAAAGGAAGATCTTAGCTCTCACGTAGGCATGTTGCCAGCCTGTGGGCCTGGAGAAAAAGCATGTGTAGGAGGAAGGAGCTTGGAGTTGAAGAGTTAATAGGGATTTTCACAGTGACTTCCTTATCTTTGCTGAGTGTACTGTTCAGAACTGGAAAGGGAGGAAAATAAAGGAGAACCAACGCTGGGCTGCAGGTCTTTGTGTTTGCTGCACCAGTGCACACAAGTGGGGCAGGGGTAGGTGATGTGTGTCTGTATTGGGGTATTTCTAAATAGAGGGAAAACGCAGACGCCAGCAGGGTCAATAAAGTCATACAAAGGAGTGAAATGAATTCAATATAAAAACTAAGTCCTTCATTTAGCTTTAGTTGCATTTCATGAAACTATCACATATTTTGTTCCCACTTAAAAATTAATACCATTTTTTCATACCTTATTCCATGCAGGCTTCTTATTGTAAATTATATTTGCATATTAAACAGAAAAGCTATCTTTATTACCATAAAGAAAGATCCTAACTCTCATTTCTTGAAACATCTAGCTTGTTTGATTTTATATGCATCGATTCCCTTAAAAAATCATGCATGGGTGGGTGAATGGATGGATGATGGATGGATGGAAAGACAGAAAAAATTGCTTTCCTGTTTGCCGTAAGACAAAAACATGAAAACCACATTAAGGGGAGCATGGCTCTGAAATGTTTTGGGGAGGTGGTGGTATGGGCCAGCTCGGGTGAGCTGGTATACTGCACCCAGGCTAAAGAGGCAACTAAAGCAATCTGGTTGCCATGCAGGAGGAGGGCCGTGTTCTTTTGATCTTTCAACAGTGCCTGGGAATCCTGACTTTTGCGTTAATCTCAGTCATTTAATGCTAGTAGATAATTTGCTAAACAGTTTTTCTAGCCAAGCAAAATACATCTTTTAGTAGCCACCCATGGCCTGTCTTTTTTGAGTATTCCTTTAAGAGGATGGCTGTGAACCAGGTAATGGTATTTGAATAAGTGTAGGAGGAAAAAAAAATACCTATGCAAAAATTGTGGAGTACAGAGAATGAGAACTGCCCAAATATCTGTGATGAAAAATTGTTAAGATATTAGGTATCCTTTATTGGGGAGAATATAAGGTTTATATATATATATACACATATATATACATACATACATATATAATTATATATTATATATGTATATATTGATATACATATATATTGATGTCAGTAAGAAAGTTCATGTTCTATGTCTTGTTTGCACGGTTGAGCTAAAGGATAATGATGATTAAAAAAAAACTTGAAAGTTTTTTAGAATAATAAGCACAGTGTGTCCCTATTTTAATATAAAAGAGAAAAAATTTTAATTGAATAAGTCCTTCCTCTCATTTCCTGTATCCTCAGAACATATTCTATGAACTGCTTAAGGTATATCCTTACAGATAATCCTTATAGGTAATTTATTTTTAATGAGATAACTTTATATGATCATTTGGTTCACAAAGATTATACATGTATGTATGTATGTATGTTATATATATATATATACAATATATATAATATAGATAAGTCATAAGTAATCCCCAAGGAGTAGCACATAGTCACATAATAAATATTTGAACTTATTATATATATTCTAGAATAATTTATTTTCCCTCAAATACATAATTTAGGGAAAATTGATGATCAAAGTCATGTTAGCATTTAACACTTAACATAGTATTAAAAACATAGCTGTAAGTTTATAAATTACCTACTCTAATGTATTTATTGTGATGGAATATTTTTATATTCCATGATGGATATTTTTATTTCACAAGGTAGCAAGTTAAGGATAGAGTTGAAATATTAGGAGACCCTGTGACAACATAAACATTTATCACAAGCAAGTCTGAACAGGCTACATTTGGTCACAATTTTAATGTTAAGAGACTTTTTCCTTATATGGATACTTGTTTACATTTTCCAAGTCCAAAAGGAAGCAAGTATTTTATCTAAAGACTGGATAAAAAAGAGATCAAAGTACAAGTTAGTGCTCTTTTCCACATTCTTCACCCTGGCCTCTATGTGACTTAGTACATATTTTCTTACTTGAGCATTTCCTTTAGTACATTTTACTGTTAGAAAAGTACACTGTAATGCTTCAGAAGTAGATGTGTTATAATTTTTAATTAAAGTGTCTTTAACTCATATATGTAGCTGATATGATGATAATACAGCTTAATCTAATTAAATAGATTGAAGATTTAAAAAGATAAATGTTTTTACAGTAACAAAACATTACAGGAGAAATGTGTTTTAAGAACTAATATTTAGAGACCTTACAGTGAATGAATCGTAACTATGTCATATGGTGGATTATACCTGAAGAATATTTAAACTTGGTCTGCATTTATTCTATAGAAAGAATGGTTGTCCAGTGATGTATTTCACTTTCATTTAGTACTGTGTACTGATCAGATAGATACATATCTTTTTATCTATTCTAAGGTAAATTCTAAGGTAATTCTAAGGTAAAAGATACTTCTTTGGAAAGGGACATTTAAATATCTATTACTTATCAGCACTTTACTCATTTAATCCTCACTATACTTGGTAAAGATGGCACTATCTGTGTTTTATAGGTGAGGAAATTGAGTTTCAGAATTGTCATGTACTTACGCAGTTACAGTTTCACAACAGAATCCAAAACCATTTCAATCTTCTTTCCTTCCTACCCACAACCTAAGCATGATCTTTTTCTAATGAAAGTTATCAAAAAGTCCTTAAAGTTGTTATTATCCTTAAGGAGTCTACTTATGGCAAATATAACCTACAGTGATGTGGCTATAACTCTATTACTTGACTTATTGAACTGAAGGATTTCTAATTGCATTTTCCTCAGGCAGAAGTTTTTCCAACTTTTATAGCTGTCACATCAACTGTAGATGTTTTGATTGATCCATATGTGGCAATTACTGTGCTTTGGAGTGTTCCTACCTCTATATGAGTTGAAATAGAGAAATGGAAGCAATAAAGAGAACTGGGTTCAAATTTTGACTTTGTCAATTACAAGCTCCATGCTCTTAGAAAAATGTTTAACTTCTCCAGGTTCCAGTTCTTCATTTACATAATGGAAATATCATCCAGCTCATAGAGGATTAGCACATTTATCCAGTACCTGATATATTTCCCTTGATACAGGGTTTCTTAAATTCATTTGTGTTCTCTGCCCATGCCCATGTAACTTTAAAAAGTCTCTACAATGATAGAATCTGTCCACTTACAGAAAGCTTCTCAGAATATTTAATGAGAAGAAACAGCCTATTCCACAGTGCAGAATGTTCACACATTGAATTGAATTCTAATCTCTTCTAGTATTTCATAAATTTATCTTTCTTTAACAGATAACCAATGATGATCAATTAACTGGAGAAACTACAACTCTGTAAAAATGAAATGATTTTTAAAAAATGACAATGCTGCCGCAAAAATTTTGAGATAATTCAGGAAAAAAAAAGATTTTTTTCAATTGAATTAATAGCCTCAGAATTCAGGAGGGATAGTATCTATAATGCAAGTACAAGGTTTATGCAAAATGAGAACAGAATTACTGAATTGAAAATATATTTACCCTTGTAACATCAATAAAAGGATAGATTTTAAAGTAGAATAAAGGCAAAAATAAAGTATGAATGAAGCAAACAACTTTAAAGACATCAAATTTCAGGACATCAAATATTTTGTATTGAGAAATCAAGAGGTAACAGAAGAATGGAGGATGAAAATAAGGGGGAACAGAAAAAGAGAAAGCATTAAATTATTTTAATAGTACCATAATGGGAAGCTCATACATTTCTTGTAAAATAGAAGAAAAGACATCTGGAAACTTGAGGGAAAAAAAATCCCACATTTCTATAAGAATTAATTCTTGTATATGAAAGTAAACTGTATCATGATTCTGAAGAATTGTTGAATTCAAAGAGAACTAATTTTATTTAAATCCTAAAATCACTTTCTTTGAGTGCAAAATGTTATTTGCACTTGAATTTGTATTTACTTATATTACGATTAAGTTTCTTTCACTTGAAGTGAACCATGACACTACACTTGATTCTGCAATAAATAATATCTACATAATACTGTTCCATCTGCTGTTTATTTTTAAAATTAACCTCTAGACAGAGCTCAGAATATTTTAGATAAAGCTATAAAACAAAGACGCTGTAGCTATAAATGTAAATGGTATGAATACTATTAATTTAAAACTCCAATTGCAATTGGCAAAAACTGTGGGTTGAAGGTAGGGAAGATGTGAAAGACCCTGTAGAATTATTATTCACTTGTTATATACAAAAGGAATAAAAATTCTGTGTAAAAATGATGAAATAATGGTGTATTGAAGCATATTTGAAATTATGACAGGTAACTAATAAACGAACTGGTTATCCCTGCTGCAGAATCTAAAAATGTTCCTATTCTGTGTGATTTACTAGGTTAATTTTTGAATCTGCAAATGTTCAATTTTTTCTACATAAATTAGTGATCAGAGAGCATTGCCAAGCTCCAAGACTAACTTACCAAATCATACCAAAAAGGAATGTTTTACTTTAGGAAAGAAGAGGAAACCTGGCAAAAGTACAGCATAACCAACAAAACTTGGGAGAAGGATGAGGGAGAAAGCAGGAAATAGTCTAAGGTAAATTAATATCCATCATAATGGCTCACTGAGAGATATTTTCTTAGGTTGCTAAATCATAGGAATTTATCAGTAATATTGCGTAGTTCTGAGAATTAGATACAGCTGACTCAACATTAACCATTCTAGCGGATACTAAGTCCACACTATTACCTACATGTTTATCTATATAGTTATTTAAAAGCTCATTTTTCTCAAATACAACTATTTGGTAAAGCTATTGAAAGAACAACTTACACTGTTTGGAAATAGAAGTTTAGGAAGGGATAGACAAACATTTTCTAAAGTCTATTATTGGGATGTGTAAATGTTATTGGTGACAAAATATGTAACACTGTCTTATTTGACAGTGAAAAGCATATTTACATAAAGTAGAAGGTAATGACTGGTCTTACATTGTATCTAAATTACTTGCAGTATTTATGACATAAATATGTTTTTACAGTGGTAATGTTATATAAAGTTTGTTATACTATTTTCATCATATGAAATTGTGTTGATCTAGTTTAAAGGATATTTGTATGTGATTCTTTTCTCACTTTTCTCATTTGTAATCACCTCTTCTTTAATTTTCTGTCTCTTTTCCCTTTTTTGTTTCATTCATATTCTCCAATATTTCACTGTTTTGTAACCATCCCAATCTGAGTAGGTTCTTCATTCGTTCTAGTAGCTAAAGAAGGTGAGAACCCTTGGAATTAACTTCAT
Source organism: Uropsilus gracilis (assembly GCA_004024945.1). Taxonomy (NCBI): domain Eukaryota; kingdom Metazoa; phylum Chordata; class Mammalia; order Eulipotyphla; family Talpidae; genus Uropsilus; species Uropsilus gracilis. The sequence goes on along the minus strand of PVHY01003162.1, from coordinate 7,263 downwards.
GGAATTTTTGATAATGAACAGGGGACAGACCAACATGTAGCAAAGAAACAGCCAAATGAGTTTCTTTCTGGAGTTATAATTCTCCTTTGCATTCTTCTCAAGCTCTTCTCTCCTCTCCTTCTCTTCACATTTTCTCCTCCCTGTGCTCTCTATTTTCATAGAGAATATTCTCTGCCCTTTTATCCCCTCCTGCCTAAGCCCAAGTGTGTCCACTCACACATGTGCATGCCCTTGGGCCAGGTGTGTACCGTTGTGGGGAGGGCGCAATACCACAGCAACTGATCATAGAGGCTAATGGTGGAAAAAGTCTGACAAACTCATTTACTCTACATTTATATTTCTTAAAAATTTTGTATCTCTGATTTAAAGATGCTGAGCAAAGCATACACGTATAAGAAATTTAATGTATTAGGTTAAGTTCAAAATACTGACACATGTTTAATGCAACACAATGTAGAAATACAAAGCTTAAATTCCAAAAGATTAAGCCAATAAACACTCAGACCAATATGGACTTACCTGTCAGTGTCAATATTTATAAAACAAGATTCACAGCTTTCTTGTAATCATTAAAAGCTGGTGCCTTCATTGGCTAGAGAAATGCACGAAAATCACATCTACTTGGACACCAGAAACACATTTAATGATGAATTAACTCCCTGAAAACCTAAGAATCATCTGACTTGATTATTTCTCCCTGATACAGCAGAACAGAATTGTTATTTAATGCAATTCTGTCCTGTATGAATTTTTTAACGTTAGCAATAATAGCATCAACATCACAAAACCAACAGTTTAATCTAGAATACAGTTATGAATACATTCACAGCTTGGATATGAATTTTAAGTCTTTCAGTTTTTTAACTAATTTTAAAGCTTTACAAATAAAGCAAGTGATGGTAAACTTGTAAAGTTAAAGGACCATTTTTCCTCTCTGGGTGTTTGATTTGTTATCTACTCCCCATTTCATGTATTTATATCTTATGTTAATATCTAATGATAGTGACTAATTAGAAACCATTTTGACCTGACATTTATATCTGTTACTATAATTTAGAAAAACTAACCCTGGAAATTTAATTTGTGATCTGGCCAAAGGGAAACTCACTTGGTAAAGCTAACAAACAGATAGAAGGAACTTGTGAAATAACTTTGATTCTTGTTCAGTGCCAAACATTGTTTTTCAGTGTCAAAATAGAGACAGAGTTCACTGGAAATTTTGGAACTGAATAAACCATGCCTCAGACAGCCCTCAAATAAATTTTTGCTATGTTAAATAATGCTGTACTTAGATTGCTAAGCATTGGATACACAGCTTTGGATCTTGAAGCAGTAATCTCCTTAGATAAATCTCTGAAAGAATTGCTAGGTCATATTAGACACATTTGAAATTTTGATTTACAAAAAACAAACTACCTTCCAGAAAAGTTTTACCAATTCAGATAACTATGCATTTGTCAACATGAATTTTATTTGTCTTTGCTAATTGGAAGAAAGATCATGTCTTTTTATTCCAATGTGCATTTCTTTACACTTTAGTTTAAACATCTTTTTTGGCCACTTTTTTGAGTTAGCCATGCATGTGTTTCGCTGGAATGTTTATCTTTATCTGGTTGATTAAAAAAATCTGTTTATGCAAGGAATGTTAAAATTTGCTTGTCATGCATTGTGGTTATTATTTTATGCCTTTGCTTGACTTTAATTATGGTTTTAAATGTTTGAGGCAATCTATCAGCCTTCTACTTTTTGTTTGATTTTTGTGTGAGTTACACAAATGTCTTTGCACAGCAAGATTTCTAAAAGCTCATATTTTCCTCTCATTCTGATGTTTCATTTTTATATTAATTATTTAAGGTATCTAGAATCAGTTATTATATAAAAAGTGAGGCAGGATTTCTCTTAGTCAGAGTTTTTCTCATTTCTTAATTATAAACATTCTGAGTAAACTCTTAAAAGGATAAACAGGAGTAAATCAGACAGAAAAGGAGAAAAATGATTGTCAAAATTTCTTATTATGCTTGGAACACTCCTTCTAGAAATAATGTTCTTCAGTTTTTCCACATATGATACAAGCAATAAACTCAATTAGGAAAAAGAGTGGTCTTTCCTGCAAAGAAGTAGAGCAGGGCAGGCAGCCAATGAGAGAAATATTTATGCAGCTGTTGCCTAATATAGTCCAAGAAACTTTTGGGGACTGGCAACAACACACAGGTTCAGCATCTTCTGAACATACTGTTTTTAAAATCCAGTATGATTTCGATCTGTGAGTAAAAACTAAGGAGTTTGAATATGGATATATGTATATTTATGGGTATTTAGAAAAGACCTGTACTGAGGCAAATTTGTGAAGTAGTTCCAATTTTTTTCATTTTGCCATTTGATCTTATTTTCAGCCTATCCCTCTACCAACCTCAGCCTCATGACCTTAGAGTACCACTGCAAAGTTTTAATTTTCTTCCCAGGAACTCCCATTCTATCCCCTGTTTAAGCTAGTACTAACTAAATAGAGCCCTGTCTTTCCAATGTCTAGTCATGGATAGTTGGTCTTAGTCAATCTGTGATTTGTCAAGTGATAACAGCAACAATACAATCTGCTTCCCCTACCGAATGCTTATCTACATTTATCTTTCCTATCACAGATTTTATTGAGATTTATAATCCCCCATGCTGTAGGAATTTTATGACCAATCTCTATACCACTGTCCTTCTGCGTTTTTTTGACCCCTCTAAGTCCCCAGAACTTCACAGCCCATGGAACATTCATGGGAGAGTAGTTATGTTTCAAAGATAAAATTACGTCTTCTAGTTATTAATATAAGCTTAACAAAATAGATATTTGAATCAAATAGTGATTTAAACCTCCATATCTATTGGCTGGGAAGTTTATAACACTATTTCTTTGCATGCCAAGTTGATTTTTCCAGTGTCATTTTTACTATAAATTAATAGTATTTAATTAGTTGTCTAGTCAAGACCCAGAAAACAACCACTGAAGGACCAATAGAGATATATAAAATAGAAGACAGATTGACAAGCATGTTAATAGCACTGCAGTAAGGAATGTTGGGAAGTTCTTAAGACATTTGTGAGCTGGACAGGCCGACTGTTAAGATATATCATGGGCCCATCTCTCTATCAGGTTGTAGTTAACTGGAACAATAGAGGTGCAAATACAATGTTAAATCACATATTTTGATGGGCCATGAGAAAATGATATTATAGAATATGGAATTTTTACTATTCCAGATTATGGAAAATTTGGAGTAAATACATCTTTAACATAAAGTTGGGTGATCCCATTTCTGTGAATTCCATTTTTTTAAAAAAGCAAATTTGTAGCTTGGCCAAGAAAGTTGTACCTGTACAACTCTGGCAGGAGAGAAGGAAACACAGAAGCATCAATCTCTAGTAAAAAGGTCATAAGTGACAGTTTAAAACTCATGTGTCAGTTTAAAATTTATAGAGAAAGAGGCATTCAATTATGTTCTTTGGGTGCATTTTTGGCAGGTGAAAGTGGAAGAAGTAAAGTATAGTTTAGAATGAAGGAGAGTGGTTAAAATAATTAGTAGCAACAATATCACTCAATGAGTGGAAAATGGTGAGGATTATGAACTAGGACAAGTCAAAGAAAGAATTTTCATCTCAGATAGAGACAATCGGCTTTCTAGAAAAGCTGTATATAAGAGATCAAGGGTAAAAAAATATCTGAGATGATCCAAGTATCCAAGCTGGATTGAGCACAGTATAATCAATTCACAAAAACAATATAATAAGAGAAAATGACTCAGAAAAAAAGGATGATAAGATGCTTTCAGTTTTAGGTTTATTGCATTTTAAGTGCAAAAATTGGAAGTAGGAGTCTGTGAAGAAGTAAGGTCTAGAAGTATAAACTTAGGAATTGGGGACCTAAAAGTAATCACTGCAGCCAAGTCCCTAAGTTAAGCAGAAAAGAGGACTGGATTAGAATATGATTTGGAGGATTTCTACATTTAATGGCTGGAAAGAGAAATGCAATACACTGATGGCATAAACAGTGAAAATAAGGAACAGAATAAAAAGTGGAGAAAAAGGCGTGGGAGTTAGAATTTTAAAGAAGACTAAGAATGGCAAATGTGACATAATGATAAGAAGGTTTCTAGAAGACATACAAAAAACACTCTTCAGCCAAGGTATCTACTTTTTAAGAAATGACATTAACTGGCTTATTTCAAACACTCATTTTTTGATATCACCTCTTCAAAGAGAGCAGCATTATTTTGCCCATGTCCAGCTCTTGAAAAATTAGTTTTCTAGAAAAATCTCATTACAATGTCTAATATTGAACAAATATTTCAGTTAATTTTACTGATAAAGGCCTCATTCATAAATACGGATCCCTCTTTCAGATGCCAAGAATAGAGATGGTAAGTACATGAAAGAGAAAAATGAGAGAAAAGCATTAGTTTACAACTCATCTCATCTTTTAGCTTGATTTTCTATAACTTTGTTCATTTGATACAAACCATGGCTTGGTCCTATTCTGGGTTGAATTGTATCACTTGAAATTCATATGTTGAAGTTCTGACCCCCAAAAGGGGTCAGATTTTTATTTGGAAACACAGTCATTACAGATGTAATTAGTTAAGATGAGGTCATATTGGAGAAGGGTTGACTCCTAATACAACACAATGTCCCTATAAAAGAGGAAATTTGGACAGAGAAACACACAGGAACAACACTGCCTGAAGGTGAAGGTCAGAGTGAGGCAACTGAACTCAATGGCAAGAGTCCTGGTAAACCAGCAGAAGCTAGGAGAGAAGTTCGTGGAACAGATTCTTTTTGACAGTCCTTGAAAGGAGCCAACCTTATGGACACCTTGATCTCAATCCTAACCTCTAGACCTCTGAGATGATGAGTTTCTGTTGTTTACTTTGTGTTACTTTGTTGTGGTACTTAGTAATTTAATGTAGGCCCCCAAATAAGTATATCACATCATGTTTCCTGGGATGCTGCAAAGTGAAATCTCATGCAGTGCAAAGATGACAACAGACTCTTAATGCTGAAAACTGTATTCTCTGAAAAACATATATTTAAAAAGTATTTTAAAATGGCTTCCTTTTCCATTTCCACTTCATTTTACATTTACATTTGCATTAAGAGGGAATAGCCAGTTTGGAAGAAAGAATCTTTAGCATTTTTCCAGATTGCTTACCCTTCTACACTAGTTTAATAATAGAACTGGCCTGTTCACAATGATTGGTCACTATACAATTGAACCACCAGAAGTGTTTTGAAATAAAATCAAATGAAGTTGCCCATTAACAAGTGAAGGCTCTAAATAGGTGTCTTTAGAGAAGGAAGTGATTATGATTTCTGGAAATGTACTATTGGTACTATCTTTTGATATTCAGTGTTATTGGAAAGAATAGCAACGGCCATTTTATACAGTAGTTTTGTCTATAACTTGAGACATTTATAGCTCATCATGGTTATACCTAGTGTGGCAAAGAATTCTCCCTAAATAGTGGGAACATTTTTGGTAGTCACGTTGTTAAATGGGTGGCTCCCATTTACTTTTACTTAAACACATTCCACTTTGTGCATTTCCAATTACAATACCTTTAGAAGTTGTTCTGTAGCCAGAGTTTTTCATTCCAGAAAAAACAACACAGATTCTAGCTAACATCTCTTGGATTTAAAACATGATTTAAGAAAATATTATATAAACCCATCAAAGACCAAAATTCTGCTAAAATCTAATTTAGACGTCTCTCAGATTAAAAAATGTCAGTTTTAAGTGATCATAATCTGTGGAATCTTTACGTGTGTGATAACTACAAATCACACCTGAAATAGATGTTTCCTTCCAATTATCTGTTCAATGCTTTCAAGAAATGAAGACCGAAGCATTAGTCTTCTCTTGTGTACTGTAAGCAGCCTGTTCATGAGACCAAATGTACTGCACAGGCATCAGACTCAACAGTTTTCATAGGTTCTTTATGGGTTCCAGCAGCTATACAGATACACCAGGCAGGGTAGGGCCAGGGCCAGGGGGCCTGGGAGGCAGTTAAGTCCCATGAATCTTCATGCTCTTTCTTTAGAGCATTTAGGCGTGCTCTCTCTGGCATTCTCCCATTCTCTCTGAGCTCTCTCTGGTGTTCCCTCATCCCATGTTCATGTGTGTGATCTTTTGTGCTCTCTGTGTTCCTTTATCTACTCTTTCCTAGACCCAGGTGTGCACACTTACACACGCACATACCCAGTGGACTACACAATCATGGGGAAGATGCAGTTCTACAGTTGCTGCTTATACAGGCTAATGAAGGAAAAAGCCTGACTAATTTATCCTACACCTTGGAAGATGTTTAAACTTTGTATGCCTCTCTATTGAGGCAAACTGAAAAGGGTAGGGGAAAAATAAATAATGTGACCATCTGTGGTAACCAGAGCAGCGAGAGATACCATTACCAACTAACCAATCTGGTTGTAATAACAATCCATATTTGGCTCTTTACTTCAGTATTTGAGAACAGAGGAAAGGCAGGATGGTGGAGAATTGTAGACCTCCAATCTCATTCTAAAAGAGGCAACTGCTTGCGAGCTAATAACTACATGGAAAGTAGGCCAAGTGTGGAAAAATTTCTTTGATTTGCCAACACAGACCAGAGACTTGTTAAATATCAAATCTTTTATTTTTAAAATGTTGGAAACTATTAGCATTCTATTGCTGCTATAACAAATTACTAGGAATAGTAACTTGGATGAAAATAATTTATGATCTGTAAATCAGAAGTTTGAAATGGTGCTCATGGCTCAAAATCAGATTGCTGGCAGGGCTGTGCATACTCCAGAAACTAGAGAACAATACATTCCCTTGTCTTTTCTTGTATCTTGTGGCTGCTTGCATTTCTTGACTTGTGGCCACTGCAACCATCTCCTCTTCCTAAGAGGAAGTAGTATAACATCTTCTAATCTCTCTCACTATTTCTTTGATTACATCTCATTCTCTGAGTCTCCTGTTTCCCTTGAAAAGCCTGATTATGTTGGACCCACCTGAGCAATCCAGGCTTACCTTTTCAAGATCCCTATCTATCTATCTATCTATCTATCTATCTATCTATCTATCTATCTATCTATCTATCTATCTATCTATCTATCTATCTATCTATCTATCTATCTATCTATCTATCTATCTATCTATCTATCTATCTATCTATCTATCTATCTATCTATCTATCTATCTATCTATCTATCTATCTATCTATCTATCTATCTACCTATCTC